>MU228390.1:1470675-1497556 GCA_018584345.1 Thuja plicata | reverse complement strand
CCAATACTGAGCATCAAGAACAGCGTTATTGAAGGAGTAGAGAGAGACAATAGAAGCTTCAAGCTTCGAAGGGTTTGCAGTCATTTGTCTTCCTTTTCGTTGTTTGTACATTTTATTGCTTACGTTTCCATCATTCGTTTAGTAGTTATTGCGTAATAGATTTGCATGCACTTGTGAACCTTGGCTACTAACCCCTGCCCTTGGAAAGCTGTGGGAAACCGGAGAGAGAGGCATACAAAATCAAATGAAGATACATTTGTGCCATCAACCACCATTGATCTAGAATCTTCTCCACCTTCTATACCCAACAAGTTAACTATAAGGAAGAAGCAAGTTCCTACAAATCATCCATCCTCAAGGACCACACAGAGCAAGGTAAAGAACACACAAGCCCCTCCTGAGGTAGGATTCAGGCCTAATCTAACATTCCTAAAGAATATAATTTTTCATGAAGGCATACTAGAATCTATCAAGAATGTCTATGATAAGTATCAAGAGATAGACAAATTATAAATTTATTCTATGATCATCTCTCACATGATTAAGTTCAAAAGGACAGTATTGGAACTCAAAATAGTCATACCAAACAAGGTATGGAACATAATTGATGTATTAAAGAGGCAAGCAATTGAAGAGGATATGAGGATAAGAGAAGAAACATTGGATATTCTTCTCCTGGTATGCTCGCATGATGAGAAAGCCATTATGTTGGATTTAGTAAAGACGCACCTAAGAACCAAAACAAGAGTTCTCCATATCATGAATAAGGAGTATGATATGGTTGGTGAAGAGACTCAGAAATAATTTGAGTGGGTATTTCTGGATAGACATATGTATACTTCAATGGTGCCTACAGCAAAGGTAACTCCAGTTCCTCCCAAATAGGTTACAGAACCAATGATTCAAAATGCAACTAAGATAGGTCCACAAGTTTCAACACCCTCAGTTTAAATAGCTTCTGATACAGTAAAAGATTTAGGAGATACTATAGTGATTGGTGATATCAAGATATCCATGACCACTTCTGATAATGATATTGACAAAGTTGAAAAAGCATTTGTAAGCACTGAAGAGACAAAGGAGGTATGCACTGATGACACATCTTTACAACAAGATGAAATTCCCTCTAAAGATTCAACAAATTTGAATAAAGAGGAAGATAATCAAACTAATGAGACACCATTCATGGAGATCCCAATAAAAAGTGAGGCATGGATACTAGTCAAAATACTATATTCACACCATCCATTCAACCATCTACTTCATTGTTGTTAAGTTTAACTCCCGACTCAGCAGGTCTAGATGCATGGGGAGAAGAAGATTTGATTAAGATCAGTGTCCTAGCCATGGAAAAAGCCAAAGAGAAACAAGTTATGACAAACCCACTCTTTTTGGAATCAGTGAACATTCTGAATGATCTAGTGCCTGCAGACAAAAAAAGTGGCTAAAATTCAATTAGTTGATGATGTAGATAGCATCCTAACAAGCTTCAAAGAACACTTTACAAGTTTAGTAGAATCAGCTACTAGAATTGCAGAAGATGAGTATAAAAAGGAAAGATTTAATGAACTGATAAAAATTTTTTCCTTAGATTTAAATTCATTAAAGATTGGTTAGACAATTTTGAAAGAGTTGGCATCAAAAAGTAGAAAGGTTATAGCAAATTACATGGCCAGAGGTAAACTCACCTCTGAACATATCAAAAAGATAGAAGAGGGAGATATCTTGGTTGATAACATAAGACAATTAGTTGAAACATCATCTCAAGACATAAACATCTGCAATAATATCTATCAAGGTTAGTTAGACAAGATAGAAAAAGCTAGAATGGAGATCAGCAAGATAAGGATTAGGCAGACTCAACTGAGAAATGCACTTGCGCCCTCCTTAGCAGTTCTGGATGAGAACATTAAATAGATTGATGCAACCATTTCTACCTATGATCAAGGACCCAACATGAATTTGACAAATATGGAAAATCTTACATATGCCTTATGCATCCATCTACAAATAATTGATGCTCTAAATGTATTCTGGCAGTAAGAGATGAAGAATCTACAGATAGCCTATCCAGATGTATACATGGAGTAAGTATCTAGAGACTTACAACTTTGACACCTTTTTCATTAATATCAAAGGGTGAGTAAAATATGTATGGGGAGTAGTGTATATATGCAAAGAAATATGATATAGTATATGTTAAAAGAAGATAATATACAGTTTGTGGTGTTAATCAATTTTGAGTAACTTGGCCACATTCCTTTATTAACATTAATGACAAAGGGGGAGATTGTTGGCAAGTTGACTCCTAGGGATTATATGACTTATTTTGTGTTTTCATTATGGAAAAAAAGTCATATGAAGTTTTGACAGCAAACTTTGTAGTGATAATTGACTAAATATAGAAGACAATACAAAACAAAGATACATAGATGATCAGAACACTAGCACACGTGTGTACGACCGATTTAGACTAAGCACCTTCAAACATAAGCTATATGATATGTTTATATGCTTACCCTATACATGCATGGTATAGAATGTTAGTATAGATAAATTACAGAAAGAACAAGTACACTAGCAATTCAGAATACAGAGTATGGAGCCGACTTCAGGTTTTTTGATTAGTGTGTAATCTTTTGTTGTGTAAAGGCTAAGAACCTATTGTAATAATTTCATAATCATGTATTAAAAATTATTTTAAACATGATTAAGCCAATTTTTTTGGAAGCATTGTGAATGTTGTTTTTGGGCTGACTAAGGTCTTGTTTATAGTCACATTTATTCAGGCATAAACATATATATATGTAATGAAAAGATATATTTGAAGTGTCAAAGATATATGTAGAGCAGAGATATAGAAGAATAGTATAAAGATGTCAATATGAGATAGATCCCTTAAATAAGATAAGAGCATAAGCGCATAACCAGAACTGATCAGACATCTATGTCATATACATCAGTTCACTTTTGGATATAGTGTATATCTATTCTCAGGAGGTTGTAGCCTTCTTTCTCATTGAGTAGTGAGCTCTTGGATAGTGATTCCTCACCCCTAACAGGGTTTTTTTTAAAAGACTCTTAATAGGTTCAGGCCTTTAACCAGGTCATTGTACTTGCATTGTAAAGACTGCTCCTAACAAGGCAAAGGATACTAGTGCAATATTTGTGGGTACTAATTCCAACCAAGGTTTTCCTCTAATCAAGGTTTCCCCTTAATCATATCATGTGTTATGTGTTCTTGTGTTAAGCTTCAAGTGATATATATTTGATTTATGTTTAAAGTTTCTGAAATAAAATAATTAGTTAAACACTGATTCACCCCCCCCCCCTCTTAGTGTTTCCAACACTATCACCCTAAGGAGACTAACTCAACTCGAGGATTCTACAAACAACTTGGAATCCACTCAAGGTGTTAACCCCACTCAAGGATCTAGAAGAGTTCTTTGAATTTTTAGATAACTTCCACAACCATGCTCATGAGTTCACTATCTTATTTGCATTTCCTCAATCTCCCCTTGCACCAACTCCATCCTAGGTCACCTAGTGCACCTAGTACCTCCACCATACCCAAACTCCAACCAAGCTTCTCACCCTAATCCTAACCCCATAGATCATTTAACATGGTCTATCTACCATGATCCAACTCACCATTCACTCCAATAAGTTCATCTTTCACCATTTCTTACTATAACCCTTCTAGGCCTGCCTAGTAGCCCTGTCTAGACATTAATCTGCAAATTGCCCACAAATTTACTAAAGAACATAGAAAAGTACCTACCTTTTTAGATAACCTTTTATGAGTTCTTAAACCCATAACAATCTCAAACTCTCATCCTTTTACTGGTGAATACTTTCATCACCTTCTAGTTAGCACTTGTTTAAAGAAGAAACTCCTATCCCCGCTTATCTCCAAGACTTAACGACTTGAAATAGTAATCCTAGACCTTCCAAAACTCAATATTTTCAAACTCCTAAAGCCCCACCATTCACCAAACTCCCAATTTAATAAACCCTTGTTTCTAGGGTCAAAAGCCTAGGGTCTTAGAGAAACTACACTTACCTGCAACTCTTGACCCCAATAAAGGTTCTAACACCTTACCATGCATCACTATAGGAATCTCTGATTGCCATTTACCCTCTCCCTTTATCGGGTATCCTTCAACCATGACTGGTGTAATCACTACACAACCCAAACAACACCTTGTCTCAATCAGAGATCTCTCTCCTTAAATGCAAACATGACACCACCACAAGACACCTATAATACATGGATAAGCCTCTCCCACAAGCCACAGTGGTCACAGAAAGTGGGATAGCCTAAGTTCTCAATTGATATTCAAACCAACTTACTGGTTTCACCCCTCAAACTCTCTATGACAGTCAACACTAAGATTAAGATTCTCAATCTTAAGACTTCATAAACACCATAAACTTTGCATGCCACAAATTGTAACTTAGGAAACTATAAAAATACTATATCTTTGATTAATTTAGCATCAAAATGGGAGGTTTAACAATATGTACACTAGACTGTATCCTTATGGGTGGCTAGTAGATAGTTTGTAGAAATTTAGTTCTTTATTGCATTGAAACATTTCACATTCAATTCCTTACATTTCCAATCGACTCTCCCTCATTTCCACTTCACATGGAACTTACAAATAACTTATAACTCCCCAAAAACCAAATGCAACTATCTAAAACTATCTTAATAACAACCCCTAACCGACTGTAACAATCTTAAAACTGACTATCTTTACAAAATATGATTAAACAATGTTGTCAAGTTGATAACCAATGTTTTCAACTCGACAAAATGACTCAAATTTCCCTTCTAGGAATATTAAAAGGTTTAACATAACCTTTTTCTAACCATACTAACCTTCTAACCCCCATTGAGCCTTATAGACTTATTTTGCCAATATACGAAAATTCCATAGTTTAGCACTTCAAGTGCTTTGACAACATTTAGAGGCTTTAATAGCCTTATTACATATTTTAAGACCCTTATAGGTCATCTTCCCAATCCCCTAAGCTAGGATCAATCCTTAATCCATTCCTAGTGGCCCCTAGGTACTTTTTAGGCTTAACAATGCCATTAAGGCTTACAATCAAGATTGGATTACAATAGGATCAATACATGATCCAAATAACATTCCTTGACCATGCTTGGTCTTATTACAAGTTTTAATGACCTTTAAGGGCCATTTGGCTTCCACTCCTCCCAAGGATCCATCAGTGACCTTGGTGTACTCCATGGCTCCTACCTTTGAGCTTGGTGCTCCTGCACCATACTCCCAAATTTGAATTTGTTCCAAGTCCTCTTGAAATTCTCTAAAAAACAAACTTTTCCAACTGACTCTTCATGTCTTCTCAAGTCTCTTGCACACTTGTACTTTGTCTTTGCATACTCCATGCTTTCTTGTCTTCTTGAATGCCTTGCGACTATACCTTCTTCTTTTCCATGCTTAGCCTTGCTTGCATCTTTCTATTCAAACTTATTTCCCATGTTCTCAGATACCTTTTGGAAGTGTATACCCCATACCTTCCTTCTACATCTTCTTTTCTTCTTGTTGTTCTTTGGGTCTAGTGACCAAATCATTATAAAGAAAAGGACATAACATAGTCCTGCCATTATGTCGCTTTGACACAACCTTGTCAATTCTACCATGCTAGAAATATGTACCACATGAGGATACACCTGCAACACAACCTTACTTAGTATCAAAAACCAAAAAAATACCTTCATACGAGTATAGGTTGTCCCCATACACATTCTTGGACTGGTTTTCACATGACTCTTCACCCTTATGATTTCTTCATCTTCAGATTTCTCATGCCTAGAAACCCCTACCTCTGTTAGGAACTTCTCATCATCATATTTCCTTCTCTACCTTTCACCATTCCCTTGGTGAGTAGCTTTTCATTCTCCTCCTTGGTTATCCTTGTGAAAATTTTTTTCCCAATCTTCAATGGACACAAAATAGTACCCACTAGTATCATTCCTTCTTCATCAAGCTTTGCTTCCTCTTTGTCTTCATCATCAACTTCATTCTTTACCTTTGTTCTACATCCTTGAACCCCTCTACCATGAGATTCACTCTCCTCCTTGCAACATATCTTTTGCAACCTTTATTCTTGTCCTCTATATGGACCACATACCTTATCTTCATTCTTGATGGCTGCTTGGTCCAAAGTACCATCACTCTTCCTCAAACAAGTCTTCACTTTCTCATTGTCTTCATGTTCCTTACACCTTAGGAACTCTCTTCTTCCCATCAACCATGTCTTTGACATTCCCCGTGATATCTCATCATCCTGTAGTGAACTCATCACAAACTCTTTTCCATTCTTGTTAATAACATAAGTATTTTCTCTTCCATCATACAAGGCCTTAATAGCAACTTGCCATACTCTACCCAAGATTACATGATAATAACTTAAGGGAATAACATCACATAGAATAGTATCAACATAAGAACCAATACTGAAAGAAATATATGCTTTTTCTTTGATATCAATCCACTGATCATTATTCATTCCATACACTCTATAAGGTGTACTATATGCTATCCTCTCTATATTCAACTTGTCAAGCATTTCATCTAAAATAATATTAGTAATGGAACTACTTGAAACAACAACCGTGCATACCTTACCCGTGCATACCTTACCAGAGGCTGCAAGGAGCATCGGGTTTGAAAATTAAGGCGAACGGCCAAGGTTTGACCATGGTTGACTAAAAGTCAACTGTACATTGAAGCTGGTCAAGGGGATAAAATAATATCGTCAAAAGGGTAATTATTGGAGAGATTGAAAAATCTACTAAAAATTTCACTTACCAAAGTATTTAAACATTAATAAATAAATTCCCCTCTGATTTAAACAAAAACTATAATTTAAAGAATTACAATTATAATTATCCCAAAAGCTTTTCATAAAAAATAGTATCCACCTAAAGGTAAATCAAATCTATAATAAACATTTAATTAAATCATTTATTATTTAAACTAAATTTAATCTAAAAACCCTAAAAAGAAATCTATTTAAATTAACATCCAAACTAATACATTGTTCTAATATAATAACGATTTTACCTAATTCTAATTACTAAATTATTTATACTTCAAACTTACTTTAATAACCTAATTACATAGTTACAATAAATTTTAAAAGTGCTAAAATAATAATTATATTAAACAATTTATATCTATGCTACCCCAAATCGCATAAAACCAAGATAATATATATCCCCAACAACTCCCAAACTTAAAACCTAAAATTCAAAAAAAACCTAAAAATCCTTATACTGTCTAGGAGAGGCGGCGACCAAAGGCAGAGGAAATGGAGGAGGGGAAGATACCTGCAGGGGGCGGCTTAAATAGGCTATGGTGGCATTTTAAGACTATGGGCGGATGTCAAACCGAGTGGCGAAGAGAGTGCAGGTGGGAAGAGAAGAAATTCGAAGGTGAGCGGCGGGGTAGTAAGCAGTGGGGAGCCGGTGGTGGTGGCGCCACTCCCACTGTGAAGGCACAGTGGGCAGCCCGCTAGCCACGCGGATTGACCCATAGAGGTGGACAACAGTAGTAGTGACTGGGGAGAGGCCAACCCTCCCTACCCCCACTCTAACACAGAGGGGGCCGTGGGGTAGGGTCTCCACCCTCGTCGCCAACCCAAACACGAAATGTGTCGTGGCCAGAACCAGCCCGTGCTCGGCCCAAAAACAATTTCATTTTTTTTTAAAAAATTTTTTTGCTTGTTTAAACATAATTATAATATTAATATAATTATATATATATTTAGTTATATAAAATAAATAACATTATCCAGGAAGACAAGACAAAAGGGGGCAAAATTTTTAATATTTTAACTGGTGAAGATTGACTGTATTTCCCAAAACAGGGGGTACTAGGATAGATTTTTTTTTTAATTTAAACATATGCTTGTGTTCTATAATTTATTCTACTAACAATGGTGGAAGAAAATTTTGATTTAGAGTATATAATTAATTTTGAAAATCTCATAAAATTCTAAGTGCAAAAATTTACATTTTTTAGAATATCACATAAACTCATAAGTCTAAAAACACTACCATTTACTTGACTTTAATAAGGTACATCCATTTTTTTTTAAATTATAATTACTTATATAGTAAATCCTATGAAAGAAATATAGGACTCCATATCCTTGATTCATAGGGCAAAATGAGAAAATTTATCCATTTCATCAATAGAGTATAAATCCTATAATTTATAAATTAATCCCACTAAAATGTCCATTTATTCCTCTATGAACAATTTTAGTGTGATGTTTTTTTTTTGAAACTTGAATAATTTGAATAAAGAAATCTATTTATTGCTACTATCCTAAACCACAAGTTTCATTCAAAGGAAGATAGTAAACATTCATAGGCATAAAATTAAAAAATCTCTTTCATTTTATTAAATAGGGTATGATCATAAATCTCCACAAAATTCTTATGTAATAAATATGGGTAAAGAGATTTACAAGAGTATAATGTTCTATATTTTCTTAAGATTTTGATGCAAACTAGAAATCATGAAATACTAAAACACCATAGGCTTACACATCTCCTTAATGATCCTTTTACAAACTTGCAATAATGATAAATACTAAAACACCCAAGGTTACAATGTTGATATAACAAAAGTGTTGATCTTCCACATAATGGTAACTCTACATGCTCCTTAATCTAGCTGAACCTGATGAAAGAGGAATAACCATGGATGCTCACCACCCAACCTAGGCCTTTACAAGGCCACCCTCGAGCTAGGGGATCCAAACTAGAATGGTGAACAAAAAGGCATAAACAACAAGAAGACAAGTAAACGGAAAAAGACTCATACACCAGAAAGCTTCCCTACACAAGGATGAAACAAATGGAAATATCTCCAAGAGACCTTCCAGAACTGGGGTAGTGGTAGACCTCACTGTAGGAGAAATCCAAGAATAAACAAGAACACACAAGCCTCACATGGACTTGAAGAGGACCATCTTCACAAGATGCAATCCTGAATAACCTCCTTATGCCTCCTAGGAGCCCTCAGGCCCTTCTTGGCATCATGAGTATCATGTTACACCAAATTTTTCCCACCACACATGGAAGACTCTACACTAATAGAAATAATTTCCATCTACCCCTCCAAGGTTACTCTTCCCTCCCAAGGGTGAGTGTGCCTTGAAGACTCATTCAAAAATAATCACAAAATAAAGACATTGAGAAAACAAACATTAAATTTCAAAACTGAAATAAAGCTTCAAAAACACATAGGACTCCATTAATGGAGTCCTTGAGCTCAAGAACACAAGTAATTTTATTCTAAAGAAATCCAACCTTGATCCCAAGCTGAAATGAGAAAATGATTGGTGTTGAGCTATCCTTCCTAAGCTCCTTCCAAAAAGGCTCCTTCAAACTAAACTCTGTCTCTAAGGGTAGAGAGTGGGTGAACACTCAACTCATCCTAAATCCTTCCCTAAATAGGAAATCCTCCAACAAGAGCAAGGCTTAACCCAAAAGTGAGGTAACTCTAACCAATCCCAAACTAATCCACTTGCCTAACTCTCCAAGGGTGAAGTCATATGAAACTTGGGTAGAAGAGAGAGTGAGGTTAACCAAAGTCACACTCCTCTTCCAAATTCATTCAAGACTGAAAATGACACTTAAAGGGAGTAATAAATGAGTTTAGAGGCTCATTAATAACAAAAAATGACCCCTAACCCATAGGATACCAAGTTGGGTTACTAAAACTGATCCTAGTTTCCCTTTACTAGCCATGTCAATAATTAAATTACAACAATTGCCAAATTTGGCACATTAAATTAAAACAAATGACATGACTCATTCACATAAACATTTACTAATTTAATGACACATGAAAACTATGTTTACAAAATAATCACATAACAATGAGGTCCATGTCTCTTTATATAGACAGGACCTTGGAAAGCATGTGTATTTACATAGGTTCTAGTACTGGGTCCCCGATATAGATCCATGGTCAACTTTTCCTGCACACTCAATGCACACATTAGTAGATCCAAAATGACATGATATGAAACGTAACACGACATCAATAATATACATACATATAAACCAATTTTGCATTAGAACTGAAATAACCTAGCATCAGTTTCCTAAACCAAATTCATCATATTACATTCATACATTTAAATCCTTATAAGACATCAACATAAGCTGAAACTGAATCAGAACATAAAGCATCTCAAAAGTACTCTGATTACAAAATTAGGTGCTGAATATATAACATAGGATTCCACAAATCCTCAAATGTATAAAAAGTCTCCAATAGTCAATGTATGTCAAAGTGTAAACTACTGAAAACATGAGAAAAAAATAGTAAAACTATAGTAGTCTAATGTAGGTCTCACATCCACCCCCTCTAGGCATGAACTTCCTCCTGGAGTTCATCGAAGAGGTGAGGGTAATATGATCTCATCTATGTTGTGTCCTCCCAAGAGGCTATAACCTCGTCATAGAAATCCCATTGGACCCTAACCTGGTCCAACTCTCTACCTCAAAGAACGAATGTCTGCCAAGCCAATATACAAATTGGCTCCAAAGCTAGCTGCCCATCCAACTCCACCTGCAAGGCATCCCAATCTATCACATGAGACTCATCATAAACATACTTCCTTAGAACTAAAACATGAAACACATCATGGATGCATGATAGGCTAGGTGGAAATGCTAAATGGTAAGCAACTAGTCCTATCCACTCAAGGATCTCAAAAGGTCCAACAAAATGGGGTGCTAGCTTAGAGCCCTTTCCAAAATGGATTGGACTCTTATGCGGCCGCACTTGCAAGAAGACTCTATCTCCAACTAGATAGGATTGATCAATTCTCTTTGCATCTACATACTTCTTCTACCTATCTTGAGCTTCCTCAAGTCATTGCCTAATCAAAGTCACCTGCTGCTCCATATCTTTGACTAGCTTTGGACCAATGGAAACTCTATCCTCGATCCTATCCCAACTTAGTGGGGTCCTGCATGGTCTACCATAAAGAGCCTGGTAGGGAGGCATACCCAAGGAAGTCTAGTGCCCATTTTTATAGGAAAACTCCACTAAGTGTAGGTATTCTTCCCATCGGGTCTGATGGTCCATGACATACATGCGAAGCATGTCTTCTAGTACCTGATTGACCCTCTTGGTCTGACCATCTATCTCAGGATGATAAGTCGTACTGAAGTTGAGTCTAGTACCCATAGCTGCCTGAAGTTCTCTCCAAAAGGATGAAGTGAAGAGAGAATCTCTATCTAAGATGATCTTACGAGGTATGCCATGTAGTCTGACTATATCTTGCAATAACACTTGTGCCACTGCTAGAGCGGTAAAGGTAGTATGTACGGGTGAAATGTGAGCCACCTTAGTCAACTTGTCGACTGTCACCATGATGGCATCATGATGACAAGAAGACATAGGAAGACCTACTATGAAATCCATAGATATGGTGTCCCATTTCCATATTGGTACCTCATGAGGCTGAAGGAGACCACCTGGATGATGGTGTTCCACCTTCATCCTCTGACATTCTAAGCATCTAGCTACCATCTTTGCAATCTGCAACCTCATGCCTGGCCAATGATATAGTTGCCTCAAGTTGGCATGCATCTTCTTAACCCTGGGATGCGCTGCATAAGGGGCCCTATGAGCCTCAAGCATAAAAAACTCACACAATCCTCTAAAAGAAGGTATATAGATACATCCTCTATGACGCAATAGTCCATCAGACTCCAAGGCATAGTCTGAAAACTTCCCCTCAAGGGGTCTCTGAGATCGAATCAACTCACAAACCTCTACGTACATCTCATCCTCTTGCAAGTGATGAAGGATGCAATCTCTCAAATATGTGCCAGTAGACATAGAAGAAAGCTCATGTCGCCTTCTACTCAAGGCATCTGCGACCATGTTCTCTTTCCCTTTGATGTAATGGACATCAAAATCATATTCACATAAGAACTCCATCCATCTCTTCTGCCTAGAATTTAGGTTCAGCTAAGTGAAGATTTACTACAGACTCTAATAGTCTAAATGAAGTTCAAATTGATGTCCTAAGAGAAAATGTCACCATCTGACTAATACATGCACCACTACTGTGATCTCAAGGTCATGGGTAGGGTAGTTGAGCTCATGAGTCTTTAGTTTCCTAGACTCGTAGGCTATAGCTTGCCCACCTTGCATAAGGACTGCTCCCAAACCATCCAAGGAAGCATCTATGCATACCATAAAGTTTGCTGAAGGCTTTGGTACAGCTAGAATGGGTGAACTGGTAAGTGCTCTCTTGAGCTCCTGAAAGGCCTTATCACACTTCTCAGTCCACTCAAACTTCTTTCCCTTTCACTGAAGAGAAGTAATGGAGTGTGCTACTCAAGAGAAACCATTAAAAAACTACCTGTAGTAACCGGATAAACCCATGAAACTCCTAACCTCGGTCACAGTGGTAGGTGCTGGCCAATCCATAATGGCATCAATCTTCGATGGGTCTACTAAGATCCCATCACCTGAGATAACATGGCCAAGGTACTTGACCTCTGCTCTGAAGAAAGAACACTTCACAAAGCTTCCATACAACTGATTGTCTCTAAGACACTGCAACACTTGACTCAAGTGTTCCTCATGCTCTCTCTCATATTTGGAATATATTAAGATGTCATCGAGAAACACCACTACAAACTTGTTAAGGA
Source organism: Thuja plicata (assembly GCA_018584345.1). Lineage (NCBI taxonomy): Eukaryota > Viridiplantae > Streptophyta > Pinopsida > Cupressales > Cupressaceae > Thuja > Thuja plicata. The sequence continues at coordinate 1,484,826 of MU228390.1, read as the reverse complement.
AGGTTTAGAATACTCCATTCATAAGGCTCATGAACATAGCTAGAGCATTCGTAAGACCGAATGGAACCACTGTGAATTCATAGTGGCCATATCTAGTGTGGAATGCGGTCTTGTGAATATCACTATCCATGATCCTCAACTGATAATAAATTGATTTGACATCTATCTTAGAGAAGACTCGAGCACCCTACAACTGATCGAACAAGTCATCAATCCTAGGGAGTGGATAACGATTCTTATGGTAACCTTGTTCAACTGTCAGTAATCCATGCACAAGCTAAGCGATCCATCTTTCTTCTTTATGAAGATAACTGGTGCACCCCAAGGAGAAACACTAGGAAAAATGTGTTCTTTCTCTAATAGTTCCTGAAGCTGTATTTTGAGGTCGTTAAGCTCATTAGTGGTCATCCTATAAGGTGCTCTGGAAACTGGCTCAGCTCCTAGTATGAGATCAATGTGAAAGTCTACTACCCTATGAGGAGGCATACCAGGTAGCTCTAACAGAAACACATCTGCAAACTCTTGAAGAATTGGGAAGTCATCAAGAGAATTTTCCTTCTTTGTCTCTTCTTCCCTATCGTTGATGGTGATGGCATACAACTGGCATCCCTTTCACATGCATCGCTTAAGCTATATGGAAAATATCACATAGAGGGATACAGGCCCATGAACCCCAGTAATAACTATATCCATACCATCATCATCCAAACATTCAATCCTCTTCTTATGAAAATCTAGCTTGGCTCTGTGAGCACTTAGCCAATCCATGCCAAGAACTAGACCATAAGATCCAAGGGTAGTAACTCTGAGATCTTTTATGGTGGTCATCCCACCAATTTGGATCAGACAATCTCTAACCATCAAGGTTACAGAAACTCTAGCTCCTGAAGCTAACTCTACCTCCCATCTAACCTCTTGTCTAGCTACCACTAGCCTGCAATGCTCCACAACCGATGGAGAAATAAAGGAGTCAGTGGCTCTTGTATCAAAAAGAATAGCAACATCACTACCTCTGATCTTACCTGAGGCCTCAATAAAAATAGCTTGGTGCTCTACCTGGCGGTTGTCCACTACTACAAAAACCATGTGGGACTTTCCCCTATCCCCTACTGTCAGTTTTGAAACCACTGCATGCTGACTACCACCCTGTGGGCACTCTCTAGCTAAGTGCCCCATGGCACCACAAGTGTAACATGGCCCCTGTGACTGAACCTAAACACCAGGAGGCCTAGAATACTGAGATCCTATAGTCCTAGATGAACCGCTATAACCACCTCTCGAGGACTTCTGAGTCCATTCTAGAGGGGTATATGGTGCCTGAGGTCTTTGGTCCTTCTTAGGACCCTATGACTGCCACTGTTTGGACTTAGAGCCCTGTTGAACCTAAGGTGCCCTCTGATGCTAGTTCTGCTGTGACTGTTGTGGCTACTATTACTGCTACTGCTACTGCTTCTGTGGGGCCCTAAATGTCCCTGAAGAGTTCCTCTGATTCCCCTTCCACGTGTTTTTCTGATATCTAGAGGCCTGAGATGAGGTGTTGTGGTTCTGCGACCTATCCCTATAATCATGTGGGCCCTAGACTATCTCTTTGGCCACCAAGGCCCTATCCATCATGAACCTTAAGTTCCCTAAAGGTACCATGCATACCCTATCTAAAATCATAGGATTTAATCCCTTGATGAACCTATTCACCTGCAGCTTCTCATCTCCCATGTATTCAACATAGGGTAGGAGGTCGAGAAACTCTCCCTCATATTGGGCTACTATAAGACCCCATTGTCAGAGGTCATGGAACTCATCTATACAGTGTTGTCTGAACTATTCTAAAATATACTGCTCTTTGAAGAGCTCGAGGAAGGCTCCCCAAGTGAGGGTATTAATGTCAATGAGTCCCTTGGTCTCCTCGTGCCTCCACTAAGTGGATGCCCCATCTCTAAGCAAAATAATTATGAGCCGTGCCTTAAGGTTGCTGCCATAATTCCGCAACCCAAAGCACCTCTCCAGGCTTAAAAGCCAAGCCTCAGCTCCTGCCCCATCTGCTTCTCCTATGAAGGGAGGCGGTTTAAGCCTCAACAACTCTGTGATCTGATTCCCGATATCGGGGGGTGCTCTATTGAGTCTCTGTGCACCACCCCTAGGAATACCACCTTGTACAACAATGGACTCCTCTTCCTGATCTGCCTAATTCCCTCCTACTCTAGGAGGTGGGCTCCTACTTCTCTCTCTTTCCTGATTAACAAGTGGCATGTGATCTAGAATGAGCCCGACTAGGTTCTGAAAGGCCAACAATAGAGCTGCATTAGGATTGGGAGGGGGTTCAGGAGGTGGGCTCTGATCTCTCCTATGATCCTCTACCTCAGGTTGTACCTCTACGCATGCCACAGGGGCACATCATCGTCCACGCCCTTGCTGACAGGCTTGACGAGTGACAGGTGGCATCCTACACATGCAAGATAATATTAGTGATAAAGTAGTGGGTTTGGTTCCCAATGTTGCTAAACATGGCTCTGATACCAAAATGTCATGCCCAAAAGTTGGGCAAAAACACAAAATCAAAATTTTTTAAACGCGCTAAAAGGATAGGTTATGCTACCTCTATGGTTAAGAAAGTGCACGTAAAATAGAGCAGAGGAGAAATAGTAACTGGATGAGTCATACAGGATAGGATAGCTCTAGAAGAATCCTACGAGCAATCCTAACAAGAAACCTTGATCGACACGCAAATCAAGGCAGTTAACTAAAAGTCAACTAGAGTTGACCAAAAGTCAATCATACTCCAAAATATGTGAAGGGGCATTACTAGGGCTTGCTAAGTCCTATAGAGGGCTTAGGCATGCAAATCAAGATAGTTGACTAGAAAGTCAACCCATGTTGACCAAAAAGTCAATTATCTCTGAAAGGTGCAAAATTGAAACCCTAGGGACCAGAGGCTGCAAGGAGCATCAGGTTTGAAAATTGAGGTGAACAACCAAAGTTTGACCATGGTTGACCAAAAGTCAACCATACATTGAAGCTGGTCAAGGGGATAAAATAATATCGATAAAAGGGTAATTATTGAAGAGATTGAAAAATCTACTAAACATTTCTCTTACCAAAGTATTTAAATATTAATAAATAAATTCCCCTCTGATTTAAACAAAAACTATCATTTAAAAAATTAAAATTATAACTATCCCAAAAACTTTTCATAAAAATAATATCCACATGAAGGTAAATCAAATCTATAATAAACATTTAATTAAATCATTTATTATTTAAACTAAATTTAATCTAAAAACCCTAAAAAGAAATCTACATAAATTAACATCCAAACTAATACATTGTTCTAATATAATAACGATTTTACCTAATTCTAATTACTAAATTATTTAAACTTCAAACTTACTTTAATAACCTAATTAGATAGTTACGATAAATTTTAAAAGTGCTAAACTAATAATTATACTAAACAATTTATATCTATGCTACCCCAAATCGCATAAAACCAAGATAATATATATCCCCAACAACTCCCAAACTTAAAACCTAAAATTCAAAAAAAACCTAAAAATCCTTATACTGTCTGGGAGAGGCGACGACCGAAGGCAGAGGAAATGGAGGAGGGGAAGATACCCGTAGGGGGCGGCTTAAACTGGTGGTGGTGGCATTTTAAGATGGCGGGTAGATGTCAAACCGGGCGGCGAAGGGAGTGCAGGTGGGAAGGGAAGAAATCTGCAGGTGGGCGGCGGGGTAGTAAGCAGTGGGGAGCCAGTGGCGGCGGCGTCGCTCCCACTATGAAGGCACAGTGGGCGGCCCACTAGCCGCATGGCTTGACCCACATAGGTGGATAACAAAAATGAAAACTAGGGAGAGGCCAACCCTCCCTGCCCCCACTCTAACATAGAGGGGGTCGTGGGGTAGGGTCTCCACCCTCCTCGCGAACCCAAACACAAAACACATCATGGCCAGAACCAGCCCGCGCTCGGCCAAAAAACAATTTCATTTTTTTTTTTAAATTGTTTTTCTTGTTTAAACATAATTATAATATTAATATAGTTATATAAAATAAATAACCTTAGCCAAAAGACAAAATAAAAAGGGGGCAAAAATTGTAATATTTTAACTGGTGAAGATTGACTGTATTTCCCAAAAATAGGGGGTACTAGGATAGATTTTTTTGTTTTAATTTAAACATATGGTTGTGTTCTATAATTTATTCTACTAATAATGGTGGAAGAAAATTCTAATTTAGAGTATATAATTAAATTTGAAAATCTCATAAAATTCTAAGTGCAGAAATTTACATTTTTTAGAATATCACATAAACTCATAAGTCTAAAAAGACTACCATTTACTTGAATTTAATAAGGTATATCCATTTTTTTTAAATGATAATTACTTATATAGTAAATACTATGAAAGAAATATAGGTCTCCATATCCTTGATTCATAGGGAAAAATGAGAAAATTTATCCATTTCATCAATAGAGTATAAATCCTATAATTTATAAATTAATCCCACTAAAATGTCCATTTATTCCTCTATGAGCAATTTCAGAGTGATGTTTTTTTTTTTAAACTTGAATAATTTGAATAAAGAAATCTATTTATTGCTACTATCCTAAACCACAAGTTTCATTCAAAGGAAGATAGTAAACATTCATAGACATAAAATTAACAAATCTCTTTCATTTTATTAAATAGGGTATGATCATAAATCTCCACAAAATTCTTATGTAATAAATATGGGTAAAGAGATTTACAAGAGTATAATGTTCTATATTTTCTTAAGATTTTCATGTAGACTAGAAACCATGAAATACTAAAACACCATAGGTTTACATATCTCCTTAATGATCCTTTTACAAACTTGCAATAATGATAAATACTAAAACACCCAAGGTTACAATGTTCATATAACAAAAGTTCCCATCTTCCACATAAGGGTAACTCTGCATGCTCCTTAATCTAGATGAACGTGCTGAAAGAGGACTAACCATGGATTCTCATGACCCAACCCAAGCCTTTACAAGGCCACCCCCGAGCTAGGGGATCAAAACTGGAATGGTGAACAAACAGGCATACACAACAAGAAGACAAGTAAACGGAATAAGACTCATACACCAGAAAGCTTCCCTACACAAGGATGAAACAAATGGAAATATCTCCAAGAGACCTTCCAGAACTGGGGTAGTGGTAGACCTCACTAATGGAGAAAGCCAAGAATAAACAAGAAAACACAAGCCTCACATGGACTTGGAGAGGACCATCTTCACAAGATGCAGTCCTGAATAACCTCCTTATGCCTCCTAGGAGCCCTCGAGCCCTTGTTGGCATCATGGGTATCATGTTACCCCAAGTTTTTCCCTACACACATGGGAGACGCTACACTAACATGAATCATTTTCATCTACCCCTCCAAGGTTACTCTGCCCTCCCAAGGGTGAGTGTGCCTTGAAGACCCATTCGAAAATAATCAAAAAATAAAGACATTGAGAAAACAAACATTAAGTCTCAAAACTAAAATAAAGATTCAAAAACACATAGGACTCCATTAATGGAGTCCTTGAGCTCAAGAACACTCAAGAACACAAGTAATTTTATTCTAAAGAAATCTAACCTTGATCCCAAGCTGAAATGAGAAAATGATTGGTGTTGAGCTATCCTTCCTAAGCTCCTTCCAAAAAGGCTCCTTCAAACTGAATTCTGTCTCTAAGGGTAGAGAGTGGGTGAACACTCAACTCATCCTAAATCCTTCCCTAAATAGGAAAACCTCCAAAAAGAGCAAGGCTTAACCCAAAGGTGAGGTAAATCTAACCAATCCCAAACTAATCCACTTGCCTAACTCTCCAAGGGTGAAGTCATATGAAACTTGGGTAGAAGAGAGAGTGAGGTTAACCAAAGTCACACTCCTCTTCCAAATTCGCTCAAGACTAAAAATGACACTTAAATGGAGTAATAAATGAGTTTAAAGGCTCATTAATGATAGAAAATGACCCCTAACCCATAGGTTACCAAGTTGGGTTACTAAAACTGACCCCAATTCCCCTTTACTAGCCATGTCAATAATGAAATTACAATAATTGCCAAATTTGGCACATTAAATTAAAACAAATGACATGACTCATGCACATAAACATTTACTAATTTAATGACACACATGCAAACCATGTTTATGAAATAATCACATAATAATGAGGTCCATGTCTCTTTATATAGACAGGACCTTGGAAAGCATGGGTATTTACATAGATTCCAGTACTGGGTCCCCGATATAGATCTATGGTCAACTTTTCCTGCACACTCAATGCACACATCAGTAGATCCAAAATGACATGATATGAAACGTAACATGACATCAATAATATACATACATATAAACCACATTTGAATTAGAACTGAAAGAACCTAGCATCGGTTTCCTAAACCAAATTCATCATATTACATTCATACATTTAAATCCTTATAAGACATCAACATAAGCTAAAACTGAATCAGAACATAAAGCATCTCAAAAGTACCCTGATTACAAAATAAGGTGCTGAATATATAACATAGGATTTCACCGATCCTCAAATGGATAAAAAGTCTCCAATAGTCAATGTATGTCAAAGTGTAAACTACTGAAAACATGAGAACCAAATAGTAAAACTATAACAATCTAATGTAGGTCTCACAGTTAAACTCTCATCCTTTGACTAGTGAACACTTTCATCACCTTCTAGTCCTCCTCCTAGGCCCAATTAGCCCTTTCTTAAAGAAGAAAATCCTATCCTTTCTTATCTCAAGGACTTAAGGACTTGAAATAGTATTCCTATACCTTCCAAAACTTATTATTTTCAAACTCCTAAAGCCCTACCATTCACCAAACTCCCAATTCAATAAACCCTTGTTTCTAGGGTCAAAAGCCTAGGGTATTAGAGAAACTTACCTCACCAGAAACTCTTAACCCAAATAAAGGTTCTAACACCTTACTATGCATCCATATAGGCATTTTCAATCACCATTTACCCTCTTCCTTCTTTGGGTATCCTTCAACCATGACTGGTGCAATCACTACACAACCCAAACAACACTCTATCTCAATCAGAGATCTCTCTCCTTCAATGCAAACATGACACCACCACAAGAAACCTATAATACATGGATAGGCTTCTCCCACAAGCCATAGTGGTCACAAAAAGTGGGAGAACCTAAGTTCTCAATTGATCTTCAAACCAACTTAGTGGTTTCACCCCTCAAACTATTTGGGACAGTCAGCACTAAGATTAAGATTCTTGGTCTTAAGACTTCATAAACACCATAAAATTTGCATGTCATGAAATGTAACTTAGGAAACCATAAAAATACTATATCTTCTATCAATGTAGCATCAAAATGGGAGGTTTAACATTATGTACACCAGACTGTATCCTTATGGGTGGCCAGTAGATAGTTTAAAGAAATTTAGTTCTTTATTACATTGAAACATTTCACATTCAAGTCCTTACATTTCTAGTCAACTCTCCCTCATTTCCACTTCACATGGAACTTACAAATAACTTCTAATTCCACGTAAACCAAATGCAACTATCTAAAACTATCTTACTAATAGTCCCTAACCGTCTGTAACAGTCTTAAAATGGACTCTCTTTACAAAATATGATTAAATAGTGTTGTCATGTTGACAACCAATGTTGTTAACTTGATAACATGACTCAGATGCCCCTTCTAGGAATATTAAAAGGTTTAGCATAACATTTTTCTAACCATACTAACCTTCTAACCCCCAATGAGCCTCATAGGATTATTTTGCGAATATAGGAAAATTCCATATTTTAGAACTTCAAGTGCTTTGGCAACATTTAGAGTCTTTAATAGCCTTATTTCATCTCTTAAGACCCTTATAGACCATCTTCCCAATCCCCTAACCTAGGATCAATCATTAATCCATTCCTAGTGACCCCTAAGTACTTTTTAGGCTTAACAATGCCATTAAGGCTTACAATCAAGATTGGATTACAATAGGATAAATACATGAACCAAATAACATTCCTTGACCATGATTGGTCTTATTACAAGTTTTAGTGACCTTTGAAGGCCATTTGGCTTCTACTCCTCCCAAGGATTCATCAGTGACCCTGGTGTACTCCATTGCTCCTGCCTTTGACCTTGGTGCTCCTGCACCATGATGTCTAGATTATAGATAGTGGTTGCACTCACCAAATGACCAATGATAAAAAAAAAATTGAGACTTTTGAATACTATAATGGTGGTTCAATGAGAATGGGTAATGATACACCTTGTTGAGTTGAACGTAAAGGAACCATAATGTTGAATAACTTGATTAAATGTGAAAATGCTTTCTAGGTTAAAGGACTGAATTACAATTTGTTAAGTGTTTCTCAGTTGAACAATTCAGGTCAGAGAGTAGCATTTGAAAATAAGAAGGAAAAGATCTTCAATGAATCAGGAATGTTGATTGGTACCGGTGAGCAGACAAAAGGTAACCTTTTCTATCTTGATGACATTAACATCACTTATTTGATGACTAGAAACGAAGACATATGGTTATGGCACAAAATATTGTGCTATGTGAACTTTGACAACATGATAAAGATAAGAAAAAAAATAAATGTTAGAGGCTTACCGACAATGACTAAGCTAGAACATATCATGTGCAAGAATTGTCAAAAAGGTAAGATGAAAAGTGTAATTTCAAGAGTAAAACCCATACATCTTCTATAATTCTAGAATTAGTCTGTACATATCTATGTGGACAAATGAGGACAAAGAGCTACTATGGAGATATGTATTTTATTCTCTTTGTTGATTATTTTTCTAGAATGATGGCAGTCATGTTTTTAAAAGATATATCAGAAGCATTTAAGATGTTTAAATGGTACAAAGCAATGGTAGAAAAACAAAGTGAAAAGAAACTAAAATTCTTAAGGTCAGATGGAGGAGGGGAATTTACTTTAGATGAATTCACTAAATATTGAAATGAGCACAGAATTGAAAGAAATGTTTCTACACCAAGGACACCACAACAAAATGGAATTGCTGAGAGGAGAAATAGATCAATTGTTGGTTGAGCAAGAACATTGATGATTGATAAAAGAATCACTCAAACTTTCTAGAGGGAAGTTTTCAGTGCTGCTATCTACACCTTAAACAGAGTACAATTGAATAAAGACACAAAGAAGACACCATATGAGCTTTGGTATGGTCATACACCCAATGTAAGTTACTTCAGGATCTTTGGTAGTCAATGTTATATTTTCAAGGATGATAGAAATGGAAAACTTGATTGCAAAAGTGAAGAAGGAATCTTTCTAGGGTATTCAACCAAAAGCAAGGCTTATAAATTTCTAAACAAGTCATCTAACAAAATCATTGAAAGTGCAAATGTGAAAATAGATGAATTTTCAGAAAAGAATAATAAGGAAAGAAAAAAGAAACCAGAGGACTACAACAGGTTTGATTTATACAAAACCTGACACTCTACCTGAGCAACACTTTGTCACTCTCAATCATTAGAACATTGTACCTGAGCATCAGGCTGCAATTAATGATGACCAAGATAACCCTCAAAATGATTTTCTAAACAATGGAGATAAAAAATGAAGGTGAAGAAGACAATCAAAATGATGAACAAAAAGCTGAACCGAAACTTGCCAAGTATGTCAGAAGAAATCATCCACAAAATAAAATCATAGGAGACAAGAAGGATGGAACAAGAACAAGAAGTAAGTCACTAAACAAAAGATGTTTACTTTGTGGTTTTAAGCCTAAAAATATTTACAATGCACTTGAAAATGAAGAATAGGTCAGTGCTATGAATGAAGAGATAGAACAAATTGAGAAGAACAATACATGGACACTAGTATCAAGACTAGATGACAAGAATGTCATCGGTACCAAATGGATATTCAAAAATAAGCTGAATGAGAATGGAGAAGTCACTAGAAACAAAGAAAGATTAGTATGTAGGGAATATACATAAGAAGAAGGTATTGATTATGGAGAAAAATTTGCACCCATTGCTACACTAGAAGGAGTTATAATCTTACTTTCTTATGATGCATTTAAAGGATTCAAGGTATACCAGATGGATGTCAAATCTGCATTCCTAAATGAAATACTTGAAGAAGAGGTATACATTGAAAAACCTAAATGGTTTGTTAATCCAGACAAAAGAAACATGGTATGTAGACTACACAAAGCCTTGTATGGATTGAAACAAGCACCTAGAGCTTGGTATGAAAGACTTCACTCATATCTCATTAGCATAAAATTTTTTAGAACAAGTAAAAATATCAATCTATACTTAAAAGAATATATCGATGGTAATATTCTAATTGCTGAAATTTTGTTTGCTGATATAATTTTTGGAGGAAATGAATTATTATACAAATCCTTTTCTAATGAAATTATCAAGGAATTTGAAATGTCTATGTTTGGGGAGATCAAATTCTTTCTTGGTTTACAGATTCTTCAACAAGATGCAGGCATTTATATCACTCAATCAAAGTACATCAAGGAAGTGCTGAAGATATTCAAGATGGAAGATTCCAAACCAGTTGGAACACCAATGGTGACTAGATGCAAGCTGACAAAAGAATACAAGACAAATGAGGTAAACCAAACCTTATATAGATCAATGATTGGAAAACTGATGTATGTTGTTCACACTAGACTAGATATAGCACATGTAGTGGGGATAGTTGCATGATTCTCTCCTAATCCCAAAGAATCACATATGAATGTTGTGAAAAGAATTCTTAGATATCTGAAGAACACTGAGGACTATGGCTTATGGTACAAAAGGGAAGGAAATTTGAGCTACAAGTCTATACAGATTCCTATTGGGCTAGAAAAATTGATGACCAAAAGAGCACAACTGGAGGAGCATTCTTCATGGGTAACAGACTTTTCACATGGATAAGAAAGAAGCAAGGATGCATCTGTCAATCTACTATGGTAGCAGAGTATGTGGTTGTTGTTGCGAATTGCTCAAATATTGCATGGATAAAACAATTACTAGAAGGTATGAATATGAAGACTCTAGAACCAGTAATTATCTACTGTGATAATACCAGTGCAATAAACATTTCTAAAAATCCAATCATGCATGCTAAGACTAAGCATGTTTCTATCAAGTATCACTATCTAAGAGAATATGTACAAGCAAAGGAAGTGACACTTGAATATTTTCAATCAAAGGAACACTTAGCTGATATATTCACCAAGCCATTGTTGAAGTATGCTTTTGAGTACCAGAGACAGAGACTAGGGGTCCATCCCTTGTCTATCAGTCAGTAAGTTGATTAGAAGGTTGCATCAACCTATACCAAATCTGAAGATTAGTAATGTTGATGCAAAAAATGAAAGGACAGAAACATATACATTTGTACACAACAAGGGACAATTTTACACCGAAAACAAGAGACATTGTATTACTGATGGATAGGGAAATTCAAGGAATATATTATGCAAAAAGATGAAACATGATATAGATGATAAATAAAGGAGAATTATTTTTGTTTGGAATTATTTTCAAAGGGAGAGAAATATCTCATTATCATATAGAGAGAGATGATCTTCTATCCTTCATAAAGGAAAAGGGAGAGATGATCTCATTATCAAAAGGAGGGAAATTGATTACACAGGAAATATCCATCTAAGGGAGAGAAGCAACAAAGGGAGAGAGTTTAGACAAAGAGAAAGAATGTTGTCAAAAGAAAAAGAGATTATCAAGAAGATGAATAGTCAAGGTAGAGCACATATCATAAAAGATAAATTAGATGATACATCTATCCAAAGAAGGGATTAAAGATTGAAGACAACCACTCTATAAGAAACAAATCTAAGCTATTTTTTGAGCTTACTGAAAGCCAAATATTTGTAAATAGTTACATTAGGAAAGCTTGATGAAAATATATATTTCATATTGTATTAGTATTAGTATAGTATGATGATTTAGTATGTTGCCATCAATGCCAAAGGGAGAGATTGATGACATGTAACTAATTGAAAGTTTACAAATGTTAAGATGATCAACAAAATGCAGAAGGATAATGCAAGACATTAAATCAATTAATGGGTTGTATTGTCATTGATGTCAACTTTATATACTCTAACTGGTTATATACAAAGTGTCAAAGAATTGAGAGAATCAAAGAGAAAAATATTATGCTTTCTTTAATGCATAAGAGACAAGTATTCACAATGTGAATTCAAACACCAATGGTCAGTGGAACCCGGCAGATAGAGATCACTGACAGTCAAGTCACGGTGATGCCTGAGCAAGAAAACCAATGAGCATTACCGACAAGCAGAATCACAAGCATACGTGACAGCTAGAAACATAGTGTAAACCGATGAAGAAGCCCAAAGGAACTAAAGTATTAACTGACGCTATCAGAGAGTTAAAACTGAAAAATAACTGGAGTTCACAAACAAAAAAATATCTAGCAGCCAGAGCTAAATATAGAATTAACTAGTTGTTATCATTGTTTTCATTGACAAGATAAGCTAGAGTTCTGATTAAGTAAAAACAGGTTTTACAAGAACCTAAAACCTTTACAAAAAAAGAGTTCAATAGGTTTTACAAGGACCTGCAACCTAGAGTAAAAAGAGAGATATAAAATAAAAAGTAGAAACATCTGTGCCAGAGCACCAAAGAAGAAAGGAACAAAAAAGCAACAACCCAAACAAAAAAGTCCCATAGATGCAGCAAAAGATAGCAGGGACAGCAAAAAGAACCCAACCGGGACAACAGAAGAAAAAAATACATCTCCTTTACCAGTTCCTCAGCTTTGAGGACCATAATCTGCATATTGTTGACCGAGGTCTTGAGCTCCTCCATTTCTTTATCCTCCTTAGGACTCTTTTTCTTGGAACTAGCTCTAGTGTGCGATCCCAGGCCCATAGTCTCCACAATCCTGCTATCCTTGTCCTTGTTAATCCTATCCAATTTATCTATTAAAATTTGTGCATGACCACAATACACTTTGAGGCTGATAAGGCATTGTTCCCCTATTTTTTTAACCGAAGCCTCCAGTCTTTTCACTTTATTCTTCAGAATCTTAAGTTGTTCCACATTGTTATCCTTTTCCGCTCTATCTTTAATGTCAAAAATTTGTCTCTCCATAGTTCCCACCTTATTATCATACTCATCCTGAGCTTTAGAGTTACCAACAACTTCTTTCATTTCCTTCAAACAATCAGCCACAGGTTTTTCCCCAATCCCCATTCTGTTGATAATATTAATATCCGCCTGTATTTTATCAACTTGGTTTTTCAAAATAATCTGGTCATTAAACATGTTATTAACCAGCCCAGAGAAACCCTTAATAATACCTTTGTTGTCATTACTATTATGGTCCCCTATTTCTAGATTGTCCTGATAGTCATTGAACCCAGAATCATCAGCATTTTTGGTATTCTGATCCAAATTACTAGCCCCCTGCTGAGTATCAATCTTCAAATCACTGGTATTGTTAAAAGTTTCATCTTTTTCACTATCTTTATCATCTTTTTCCTTAGTCTCCCACTTATACTCAGGGTTTAAATCTTCCTCATCTGAGGTGAGAACAATTCTTTTTTTGCTGGAATTGTTATTTCTACAAGTAATATTACCCTTGCCCTCAACTCTTTTCTATTTTTTTCCCTCCTTTTTGATAGCCTCATTGTCAGTCTCAGTGTCAGAATCCCCAATCTAGGTTTTCTTCTTATTCTTCTTCTTTCTAACTACTTCAATTTTAGTCTCAATCTCCAAATCCCCAATCTGGGTTTTCTTCTTCATTTTCATTTTACCTTTTTTCTTTATGCTGCCCTCCTCACATTGCTCATCACTATTCTTAGTCTCTGACCCTTCAGTGCTAGGTTTTTTCTTCTTTTTAGAAGTACCCTTTTTGTTATTTTTAGGAGTAACAAAACCTCTAGCCTCCTCTTCACTTTCAGTGTTATCTTCATACATACTCTACTCCTCATCACCTTCAATATCTTCAGCATCCTTGAAATTCTTCTTCTCCACAGACCTTTCCATTTTCTTAGATTTGAGAACCTCATAAACAAGAAACATAAGCCCTTGATGAGAGGCATGGTCCCCCTTAGGGTCTTTCTGATAACTAGTAATTGTAGCATCTAACGAACTAAGAAAATAGTAGGGTAAACTAATTTTGACCT
>MU228390.1:1430738-1465542 GCA_018584345.1 Thuja plicata | reverse complement strand
TCTTTTTGGTCTCCTTGATTCTAACCTTTTGGCTGGATGGTCTCCCTGGTGAAGCTAATCCAGCTCCAACATCTCCATTTTTACTGCTTCTTGTTGAAACCTTTCTATTTAGCACCTCTTTATCTTTTTTCCCCTTTTTTTGTCTCCTTTAGTATCTTTCTCGTCTTCTCTATCACTTTGCTCTCCTACAAGGATTTGACTGATCTCTGCAGCGTCCCCCCATTTCGATAGAACTGTACCTACAAGGATCTGGCTTACCTCTATTATGTCCCCCCACTTAGGTGTTTCAGTCTCTAGGTCTCTTCCTCCCCCCTTAGGGGTCACTTCTAAATTTTCTAGGCTACCTTTCAGCTCCAGATCATATTTTTTCTAGTTCTCCTTAGTTTTCTCAGCTTTACTTTTGGTTTCAATCTGAAGATTTCCTTCCTTGTGATAATCATTGTGCTCCTCTTTAGTTTCTTCCCTTACTTCCTTTTCATTTCCCTTAGACTCATCTTCCTTTATCTCCCCTTCTTCCATTTTGATTTCATTTTCTTTTATCTCCCCTTCTTCCATTTGGGCTTCATTTTCTTTCCCATTCGTTTCTTTTTTTCCCCATTTCTCAGGATCCTCAGTAGCTAAACCTACCATTGGCTTCATACAATTCGTATTGACACTAGTATCATGTTCCTCTTGCTCTATTGACTGCCCTTCCCTAGCTTTACTACTGACTTCTTTGGTTGTTCTCCCTATAGGAATCCATTTCTTAGTCTTTTTCTGGATAACTTTCTCCGGGCATTTCTTTGCCCAATGACCCGCCTTTTTGCAATGAAAACACACAAAGGGTATGGTTTCATATTCAATAGTTTTTTCCCACATGCCCAAATTATATTTGAGACTTATTTTTTTTGGCATGTCTGTATCTTGCATTATCCTGACATAGATTCGGGCATAGGTAAGCTTCCGTCTCGCCACGGTCACATTATCTATAGACAAAAGTTCTCCAAATGAGTTAGCTATCCCAAAAAATATGTCTTCCAACCAATATTCAAGAGGTAGACCATGTAGCTTAATCCAAAAAGAGACCTTTCGAATGGCATCCTCCTCGAAAACAAGATTCGGACTCCATTTTTGGAGAATAAGAGTGTTTTTCCCAATCAACCATGGCCCACTACATAGAATATTCATTCTATCTTCCTCACAAGAGAAGAAAAATGACATACATCCCTTGGCCATCACCACCACCTCTACTTTCCCTTTCAAAACCCATTTCTGGGATAAAAAATCCCTAACCACTTTGATATTAGGTCTTACTCCTAAAAATCTACCAACCAACGAATTTTTCATCCTAGCTATAGAAAAATCAATGGTCTGGTATGGGATTTCAATAGCAAAGCTTCCTTGAGAAGGTCTAGAAATATTCTTAACTGGTGGTAAAAAAGATTTACCTATTGGTTTGATACCAAAAAGGGATGCCCATTTCCTCGGTTTCCCCAACCCTGCGCCCGTTCTGGGACCCCCACCTGGGTCCTCATGCGACTGTCCTGCATTGGGATCCAACCCTGTGATCTCATTGTCCTTTCCATCATCCTGCTTGCTATGCTCAGAGGGTCCTACCTCCTCCTAAATGCTCCCGCCCAAATTCAAAGTTGAATCCGGACGCTCCCGCTCTCCCATCGCTCCTCCCATCGCTCCTTGGATGATTAGTTACATAAATGATTTAAAGTTGATTTGTCTAGTTGGAAAGAAGATCTTAGCAAGATAAATCATGAGTTTTTCTTTAAATCTAATTAGCAAGAATTGTGGATCACGTCAAGTTAAAGAAAATCAAGAACCTAATAATGGTGATATCATGTCTATATAGAGACAACTCAATTCATTGCAAATTGTGTGTGGGGATAGAATCAAAAAAAGATGCTAAAGAGAAATTGAGGAAGAGGAACTTCATTAAGTGCTAATAAATCAAGCTGAGGAAAGAGCTAAAGTTTTATGTGGACAACGAGCAATAGAGCATATCATCACCAAGAAAAATCAAAGTGGAGCAAAGGTATAAACAAAGTTATATTGATCAGATAATTTTATGAGATTACAATAGATCTAAAAATCTGCAAGTATAAGTTGTATATGTGGATAGATCATACTGTTTCAGTTTAACCATTGATTTAGAAAGTCTCTTAACAAAGAGGGATTTAAAGATCCTTTCTATATTGAGTACATCCAATGGAGTATCAAAAAGTTTGATCATGAAGATAGCATGAGATGCTAGATACCAATTGACAGGCCAAGTGAGTGTTTGATCAAAGATGGTAGCATGAGATGCCAAATATCTAAGTGACAGACTAAACTTTTTAAATCCTCTATCAAGGTCAGACCTAATAGTGTGTTTGTAACCTTTAACAGGGTTGGCTCTTCACTGAGCTAACTTCAGAAGAGTGAAAATTTTGGGTTACCGGTCCCAAGTGGTTTTTCCCTTAATAGGGTTTCCATGTTAAAAATCCATGTGTCAATGTGTCTATGAGTCATTACTTTAGTGTTTTGCATTTCACATAACTTTATTGGATTGATTGGTATAATCTAAATAATTTGTTGTCTATTGGTAAATTAACAGATTGATTTTTGGTAAACATACAATAGAAGGTTTTACAAAGCATTCTGATCAGTAGTAAATTGATATAAGTATTTGGAGGCATTCATCTTGAAGGACTAAAGATAACTAGAGATAAAATATTGTGGTACAAAGTTTTGAAGGTTTATTATTGAAATATATTTAAAGCCACTCATTCACTCCCCCCCCCTCTCAGTTATTACTAACATTTTGTATATAATAAAAAATAATGAAATATTACAAGATTATTCCAATTGATGGATCTAAAACTGAAAATTCAACAAACAAGTTTTATATTAACTAAACAAAACTCAAGGAATCTAAGTCAACTATGTTTTAGAAAGAACATATGTATTAAAGACAGAAATATATAGTTGTTGAGGGTTTTTTGAATATAAATAAAAGTCTAAGGCTGGATAGCTGGCATAACATTATGATGAATGGATTGCAAAGCATATGGTCCTGCTAGTTTATAGAATTCATGCTTTTGGAATCCATGATTGCACCAATTGATACAACTCCAACCCCTTCTTTGTGTTTCTCTATCATTTTGTCATAGATTTTCATAATATATTTCTTTACATTTCTTTTTCTGCATTGTTTTTACTTTTGATGGTATCTATTAATATTTTATGATCTATTATCAGAATGTTATAGAATTCAAGAGAAAGAAGATGCAATAAATAAATACAATCAAATTCAGAAACAACACAAAGATATATACTATTTGCAAGAATTTCTGGGATTGATTGTGTTTGAATTTCTGAGATTGCAAGCTATATATAGTTTGTAAAAACTAATATCTCTAATATATTTTACTTTTTATAGTATTTCTAATTTTGATTGTGTTTATTTGTTTATTTATTTACATCAACATTTCAGATCATATTGTATAATCTATCATCATCTAAATGGTAGAGATTTTATATAATCATATAATCAAATTCTAAAACAATTCAATAGTAAATCTAATATAATTCAAAGTTGTATCTTTCTAATTGCATTGGAGAAGGATCAATGCCCATTTTACATTTGTGTTCTGAAGAATTGGTGGATCAAAAGTATGAATCCTCATTGCCCATTTTACATTTGGACTGTGAGGAGAAAATTAATCATGTCAAGTTCCTTAATTGTTATTGTTTGGGGACTCTTCACACATGAAATTGAAGGGCAATGTGAAAGTAGTTAGGAGAAGTCCATCACAACCAACCTCTGCTTCAAATAAATCCAAACTAGTATGGCTAGTAAAACATGATGCCCATTTTCTGAAGATCTCTTCTTTGTACTTGTTTGAAGATCATCATGGGATTTAAGCTTGTGATTACATATTTGGTTTTCTTGGCTACAGATTGATAGAGTTTAAAGGAGGCATAATGTATTTAAGGGGTATAGTTGTGGGAAATTTGGGAGGTTGTTGGTTTATTCTTTTTAAAATTGGAATTCTTTGTTGATGCAATAAAAAATACTCTTGAGTTGGGATTATTTGTTTTTTTTATTTATTTGAATACTAAGAAATCAAACGCTAAAATAATTAGCATTTAGTTGGAATTTCATTGACTATGTGTTGTGGTAGGGAAAATGGAATCATCAATCTATCATAGTCTTCTATGCTATTAGATGAATATTTTTAATTGTGTAATTGATGTGTTAGATCACTTTGTAGTTATGTAAATTATCTTTATGAAGATACAATTGAACTTGCTTGTAGATCTAAATTTGTATATAGAGATTTGAATTTTTTTCTTATTGTTTGGAGTTCTTTTTACAAAGTGATTATGCTTATAGATATCATTCAAGGGCTTACTAGGTTGGGGACTTCACTTCTCATTAAAAAAGGAGGAACTTTAGGAGACCGATGCAAGAACCAACACCAAAATGGACCAAGCACACCAAAAAGTAGGGGGTCCCCATTTGCAATGAAGTGATGTGTGGATTAAAGCTCAAAACATGACCTTTAATGGATGTAAGATTTTAGTGTTGTTTTGGAAGATTATATGCCCAAAGGTAGTTTCATTAAAAATAAATTCTGTTTATAGTTTGATTACAAGATTTTTTTTAGATTTTTGATTTTTTCTATATGACTAGATTTTCTTTGTTTTGCAGTTGCAGAAGCTTTTATCTCAGTTGACTAGATATATGGAATTGAAGAATTTAAATTATATAAAATAAAATATATACTAAAATTTAAGAAAATTTTCTAATAACATTTATATAATAAAATTATATAATTTAACTCTTAGGACTTGCCCCTCCCAATGCTACTAGCTATATAAAAATTATATATTATATAGAGAAAGCCTAGAGATATCACATCTAAAAATTAAAGCATTGATATATCTCGGCTTTGTCTATATAAATTATATAATATATAATTTATATATAGCTAGTAGCATGGGGAGGACAAGTCCTAAGAATTAAATTATATAATTTATTGTATAACATAATTTTATTTCTTATTTATCATAACACAGATGGAAACTATGCCTTCAAAAAAACATTCTTATATGAACACAAAATTTACAATTACAAACACAATTTTATTATGTTGAATCATGGAAATATATACACTTCAATATCTTATTTAATCTTCCTATATGTGGAATTTATTGTTCCTACATCTATAATCGTCCTCCCACTTTAATTTTTTTCTAACATTTAGATGAAATTCTTGGCAGGATCCTAAAGATGGGAGTTAGTGAATGGAGTATGCAAACGACACATTGGTGGGGTACTAACCTTCTAAACTGTTTACTCTTCTTGCATATCATGCAACGATGGTGCAATTGGGAGGCGAGGTGGTAAATACAGAGCTGGGAGGAAAGCATACTTCCACTCATATGGGAAGTTGTTGTTTTCCAGATGAAGGATTTTCTAGAGCAAGTTGCATTCAGAATATAGAGTTAGTGGTAGTGATAATAGCTTGAGACCCATTGGTGCGATGTCTACTATGATAGACCATGCCAACTGTTACAATATGAATTTTATATATAACACTGATTGGGGTAACCATTTCTATTTTGGTGGAATAGGGAACAACTTTGGGAGCAACTTAGGTTGTCCTTAGTAAACAACCAGTGTACTTTTGGAGGGAGAATACCCTAAAGATGAATGACATGGTTCACTATAAAGGCTTCAATACCTTATATTGATTTTATGCATCAAAATCTTCCACAACTAGGTAGTCCACTAATTAGTTTATCTTTGGAAGGACTGTATCTACATATTATTATGTCTCATTTCTTTTGCACTAGTCCATTCTTCATAGAGAGTTTCACTTTATCCTCTTCTTTGAGATATTAATTTCTCCATTCCATAAAATATACAAAAAATAAAATAGCTTATAGCTAAGTTGCTGAATCAGGTGATTTCAAGAATGAAACGTATTAGAATTGGATTCCAAAATAAATTTCCTCTGATGCATTCTGATTCATGTTTTTAGATGCAAAAATGTTTAGTGATTCTAGTTTGATCTTTTGATATTCTTAAGACTAGTTTATAGAAAAATGGTTTATTGTATGTTCTTTTCCTTTTTCTTTTTAATGCATAGATACTGATTAAAAGAAAAGAATGTATAAATTAATTTAAAAGAGGCTCAACCAAGCAATTCTAGGAGATGCAACTAGGATAAAAAATTAAGAACCATTACAGAGAGGCAAAATGTACCATAGGTATTGATTATATATGATATAGGAAGTTAACCTTATTTCCTTTCTTTGAAACATGGAAATTTGAACTCCAACTTGATCTATTATAGAGGGGAGTTCTAATAAAATCAATGTTGAAGGGTTGCAGAATTTTGAGCTGAGATACAATGCAGAAGATCCAAGTTGTAGAAGAAAAAATAGATTTAGTTTGTGGGAGCCTTTTTTTTGGGTTTTTCTTGCCTTTTTTGTTTCTTGACTATCCGTGGGTCCCATAGTAGAGTTATTAAAAATTTTCATTCATTCAAGAGTGTTAAAGTTTAAGCCAGACAAAAAAACATCTTGATGGTATCATATTTGATGACATGGCTCTGAAACCTTAGTTATAAGTAGGGGACTTGCTAAGTAAGCTGTTGTAAAAAAATAAGGAGTGATTTGAAATTTTGGATTTTGAGAAGAGTGAAGTTAAGGTGCTCAACTATCAGATCCTTTCACCTAGATGCCAGTCAGAATTAATCCAAATATTTTTTCAATTGAAAGTTATATACATGATAACATCATTTGTTATCCTAGGATCTTAAAGATTGTTGTGTCTCATGAAAATAAATTATTGAAAACATCCATTTCAGCCTTTTGCAAAAGACCATACTTACAATTTTACTATCAGCATTTTAAATCATAGTTCATAATTCATCATCATTGATTAAAATTACAAAATCTATTTTAATCTAGTTCTTTGACACCCTCTTTATTTTCAATATAAATCAATGGTGGGATCTAAATTTCTAATTCATCATTCCAACAATGCAGCAAATCGAGCTCATATCAAGATATACAAGTTCAGACATTCATTACTTTCTCCCTAAAATAAATACTTAGAAGAAGCTACAACTATTCTAAATTCAAAATCCATGGTGGAATGAAGCATTACATTTGTGTTTTTCAGTATAAATGGAGAGAAAGCAATATCCCATGAATTTTAACTTGCTGACTTTAGATTGCAACCTTCATACCAAAATCATTTAAGAAAAAAAGGTGGATTAGACACATCTCTAGTTCTTTAAATTTAAACTTAAGCTTCCAACTACATTTTTCTTAACATTTAGCACCATACACACTCTGGCATAAGTTTGATTTCACACTTTTCAGCCAGTGCAAATCATACCAGTTTTAGTAATAATTAAGAGGGGGGTGAATCACTGGCCTTAAAAATTAATCCTTAAATCAACCCTTTAAACTTATAAACACAGATTATGCCTCTAGTTATCTTCTTTCCTATAATATGTATTCCTTGAAATACTAATAACAATTTAATACTTGTTAGATTTCTTTGTAAACATTTCTTCTGTGTGATTATCGATAAGAAGACATCTATTTACCGAAACACAATAAATGTGTAGAGTATACCGATCAATCCATAATTAACTATGTGATATGCAAAAAAATAAAGAAATTAATCGTACACACATAACACATGGATTTTTAATGTGGAAACCCTATTAGGGGAAAAACCACTGGGACCGGTACCCCAAATTTTTACTCTTCTGAAGTGAGCCCTGTTAGGAGCCAACCTTGTTAAAGATTACAAACACACTGTTAGGTGTCACCTTGTTAGAGGATTTAAAAGATAGTTTGTCACCTAGTATATGGAATTTAATGCTACCATCCTTGATCAAATACTCACTTGGCCTGTCAATAGGTATCGGGCATATCCAATGCTACTTTCATGATCAAACTTTTTGATACTCCTTGGGATGTATCTCAATTGTAGAGAATTTTAAGTCTTGCTTGGTTAAGAGACTTTATGCTTCAATGGTTAAACATAAACACTAATGTTCTATTCATAAATACAACTAAATTGCATTTTTTCAGATCTATTGTAAGTCCATTACCTTTCTGATTAGTATAATCTAGTATACCTTTTCTCCACACTTGTTCTTCTCTGTGATGCTTGTCTCACTGTTTGTCGGTGTCTGCAGAATCTAGCTCTATCCTTAGCTTGTTGATCAAAACTGAAAGAAGATTTTCTTCTCCTTTTTATTTCATTTAGCATCTTCCCTCTTCTCTCTTGTTCACCCCATAATTTTTAATGAATTGGGTTTGTCTCTTATAGACATGATTTCCTCATTTCTTGGCTTTCTTGATCTTGGCATTTTCAACAATCTTTGCCAATAGATTTAAAACAAATCTTCATTCTGATCTCGTAGAGATCTTCTTTCCAACTAGAAAAAGAAGCTTTAAATCAATTACTTATCTTTGGCTTTATCTAAATGATTTAAACAATGATAAGTATCTATTAACTCTATCTTTAGCTCTTGATAGCTACGATTTTGTCATTTTCTGAACTCTTTGTTCTGTCGGTCAACACTTTAGTTAGTTATCAATGATAACTAACTATTCTGTCAGTGTGACTTTAGTTGTCTTCGGGATCTCCATCCATCGGGAAACACTATATTTCCTTTCGTCAAGTTACTTTGTTCTTTGCTTGTCAGGAAAAAATGTAACTCTACTGGTCTATAATGTTGTGCATTTTCTCGTCTGGTAACACTATGACTTTGTTCTTTTACTCTGGCCGTCGGGTGTACTCTGTCAGTGTATACAGTCACTTAGTGAATACTTGACTTGTATGCATTTCTGATAGCATAGCCTTGATTCATGATTTCTTTGAAGTCTTTGGTAGTATCTCCATGACCATATAGATTACAATAAGTTGACATCAATGATAATACAATACATTAACTGATTTAATGCCTTGCATGATCATCAACTTAACATCTTCAAATATTTAGTCAGTTACATATCATCAATCTCTGCCTTTGGCATTGATGGAAACATACTAAATTATCATACTATACTATTGCTAACACAATATGAAATATATAGTTTCATCATGCTTTCCTAATGTAACTATTAATATGTCTGGCTTTCGGTAAGCTCAAATAGCTTTGATTTTATTCTTGCAGCTTTATTTCTATCTTCAATCCCTTTACTAGATATATGTAGAATATTTCTTTCTATGATGTGAGGTGTTCTCTCCCTATGTCAAATTCTCTCCCTTTGACTGTTCTCTGATTTTGATGTTCTTTGTCATTGTATGTACTCTCCCTTTCATGATTTCTTCTCTACCTTTGGATACTGTGATGGATATGATTTCTCTCTGATAATGGATAAACTATCTATCCCTTTTATCTGTATGATAATGAGATAACTCTCTCCCTTTGACATTAATTCCAAATGGATCCTTTCTATCCATAATATATTCCTTGAATTTCCCAATCCATCGGTAAAATTTTTGTTGCTTAGAGTAGATAAATACCTTGTTGTGTATAGATTTATCTTTGAAGTCCAGCTCTCTGCATGCATCAACATGAATGATATTTAGATAGTATGCAAGCTAATGCACCCTTCTATTCATCTTAATGACTAGTGGACAAGTGTCTGACCCCTAGTCTCTTTCTTAAGTATTCAAATGCATCCTTGGGTAGTGGCTTGGTGAAGATATCGGCCAATTGCTCCTTTGATTGCACATACTCAAGTATCACTTCCTTTGCCTGAACTTGTTCTCTCAAATAATGATACTTGATGGAAATATACTTTTTTTTAGCATGAATGACTGGATTCTTGGAAATTTTTATTGCACTACTATTGTCACAATATATAATCACTTGTTCTAGAATTCGCATATGCATACCTTCTAGTAACTATTTAATCCATGCAATATTTGAGCAATTTGTAGCAGCAGCAACATACTCTTCTTCTACAATAGATTGAGAGATGCATCCTTGCTTATTTCTGATCCATGTGCCAAGTATGTCACCCATAAATAATTCTCCTCCAGTTGTGCTCTTTCGGTCATCAAAATTTCTAGCCCAATCAGCGTCGGTAAAAACCTTAAGTTCAAATTTTCCTTCTCTTTTATACCATAAGCCATATTCCTTGGTATTCTTTAGATATCTTAGTATTCTTTTCATAGTATTCATATGTGATTCCCTGGGATTAGAAGAAAATCTAGCAACTATTCCTACTACATGTGCAATATTTGGTCTAGTATGTACAACATACATGAGTTTGGCAATCATTGATCTGTACAAAGTTTGATTTACCTCTGATGACTTGTCCTCCTTTGTCAGTTTGCATCTAGTTTCCATGGGTGTTCCTATTGGTTTGGATTCTTCCATCTTGAATATTTTTAGAACTTCTTTGATGTACTTGGATTGTGTAATGAAAATACCTTCATCTTGTTGCATGATCTGCAGACCAAGAAAGAACTTGATCTCTCCAAACATAGACATCTCAAATTCTTTACTCATCTCATTAGAAAATTATTTGCATAGCATATCATTGCCTCCAAATATGATGTCATCAACAAATATTTCAGCAATCAAAATGTTAGCATCAATATCTTCCTTCAAATAAAGATTACTATTTTCACTAGTCCTTACAAATCCAATACTTATAAGATAGGAATAAAGTCTTTCATACCAGGCTCGGGGTTCTTGTTTCAATCCATACAAGGCTTTGTGAAGTCTACATACCATGTTTCTCTTGTTTGGATCAACAAACCCTTCTTTTTTCTCAATGTATACCTCTTCCTCATGTATTCCATTTAGGAATGCGGACTTGAAATCCATTTGATATACCTTGAAGCCTTTATATGTAGCATAAGAATGTAATATTCTTACTCCTTCTAGCCTAGAAATGGGTGCAAAGGTCTCTCCATATTCAATTATTTCTTCTTGTGCATACCCCTTTCATACTAGTCTTGCTTTATTTTTGGTGACTTCTCCATTCTCATTCAGCTTATTCCTGAATATCCATTTTGTATCGATGAAATTCTTGTCATCTGGTCTTGGTACAAGTGTCCATGTCTTTTTTTTCTCTATCTACTCAATTTCCTCATTCATAGCACTTATCCATTCATCATTATCTAGTGCAAAATTAATAGATTTGGGCTCATAATCACAAATAAGACATCTTGTATTTAGAGACTTACTTCTGGTTCTCATGCCAGCCTTCTTATCTCCTATGATTTGGTCCTGTGGATGATTCCTTTTGACATATCTTGCAAGTATAGGTTCAATCCTCTATCTATCATCATGATCATCATTTTTTTCTTCATTCTATGCTCCATTATTTGGTGCATCATTTTGAGAATTATCCCAATCATCAGTATTTGTAGCCTGATGGTTGGGTGCAATGATCTGTTGCTCAGGAACTCTACATTGTTGGTTGGGTAGAGTGTTAGGTTCTTCATTGTAATAAAACCTGATGTAGTCCTTTGGTTCTTTAGTTCTTTCCTTTCCATTCTTCTCTACAAATTCATCTATCTTTACATTTGCACTTTCAAAAATTTTGTTAGAGGCTTTATTGAGACATTTATAAGCCTTTCTTTTGGTGGAATACCGTCAGAAGATTCCTTCATCACTCTTGGATTCAAGCTTTCCATTTCTATCATATTTTAAGATATAACATTGACTACCAAAGATTTTGAAGTAACTTACATTGGGTTTCTAACCATACCAAAGCTCATAGGGTGTCTTCTTGATTTCCTTCTTCAATTGTACTTTGTTCAATTTGTAAACAACAGTACTAACAACTTCCCTCCAAAAGATTTGGGTGATCCCTTTCTCTATCATTAGTGTCCTTGCACAAACAACTATGGATCTGTTCCTTCTTTTAGCAATTCCATTTTTCTGTGGTGTCCTTGGTGTAGAGACCTATCTTTTGATTCCATTCTCATTACAAAAGTTTGTGAATTCATCTGAAATAAATTCCCCTCCTCTATCTGATCTTAAGCATTTTAAATCTTTTCCATGTTTCTTCTCAACCATTTCTTTGTATCATTTAAACATCTTAAATGCTTATGATTTATCTTTTAGAAACATAACTGCCATCATTCTAGAAAGGCCATCAACAAATAGAATAAAATATATATCTCTGTAATAACTCTTTGTCCTCATTGGTCCACATAAATTAGTATGGATTAATTCTAGAATAGCATCAGATGTATGGGTTTTGATTTTAAAAATAGACTTTTTCATCTTACCTTTTTCATAATTCTTACACATGATGTTGCCAAGCTTGGTCATCGTCGGTAAGCCTCTAACATTTCTCTTTTTGCCTATTTTTATCATGTTGTCAAAGTTCACATGACACAATCTTTTGTGCCAAAACCATATGTCTCCATTTGTAGAAATCAAACAAGTGGTGTCAGTATCATTCAGATAGAATAACTTACCTTTTGTTTGCTCACCGTTACCAATTAGATTTCTTGATTTATTGAAGATATTTTCCTTCTTATTTTCAAATGCTACTCTATGACCTAAATTATTCAAATGAGAAACACTCAATAGATTATAATTCAATCCATTTACCCAATAAGCACTTTCACATTTTATCTGGTTATTCAACATTATTGTTCCTCTACCTTTAACTGGACAAGGTGTATCATTACCCATTCTTACTGATCCACCATTGTAGTATTCAAAAGTCTCAAACTTCTAATTTTTACCGGTCATATGGTGAGTGTAGCCACTATCTATGATCCAAACATCATTTTTACTAACTTTATATATGAGAGTTGTTTCTACATACCTTTCTTCATCATCATCTGAATCATCTTTCACTACTACAAACACCATCTTGATGTCTTCATTAGATTCAGTGTCAGTGTTATCATCTTTGCATTTAGCTAGGTAACTAGCTTTCTTTCCTTTTTCCTTATAGTCTCAGGTATCTCTTCTTTCTGATTGTCAGTAGCTTCTGTAATCACCTCTGTCAGACTTCTTCTCAAATGATTTGTCATTACTTATGTCATATTTTCTTCTGTTAGGACATCTTGCAACAAAGTGTCCATTCTCTTTACAATTAAAAAAAACAAGCTCTAATTTACCTTTGTATTTACCTTTGCCTCTTTGCATTATTTTGGCCATAAGTGCTTCAATTTCATCAAGATCCTCTTCTTCACTTTCACTATCACTATCTTTTCTCATAGTGTTTTTATGACTTGACTTACTTATTCTCATAGAAATTTTGAATGAAAACTCTATGCTTGGTAAGACACTATTATCAAATTTATTCATCTCAAATGAAATTAGTCTTCCAATCAAACTGTCTAGAGTAACATTGCTATTTGCTACTGCTCTCATCTCTTGAATAGCAGATACTCTAATAGCATAAGTAGGTAGTAAGGTTCTTAGAATTTTACTTACCATTGTATCTTCTTCTAGTACACCTCCAACTCCTTCGATAGAATTTACTACCTCTTTGATTCTTGTATTGTACTGAGTGATGTTTTCACCTTCTTTCATTTTGAGATCATCAAACTTTCCTCTAAGGCTTTGTGCCTTGGCTCTCAAAACATTTTTTTCACCACCATGTACAAGCTTCAATTTGTCCCACATCTACTTTGTAGTATTGCAGGTTTTGACATCTTCAAATTCATCATCAGAGAGTGAAGAAGAAATCTCTATCATCATGGAATTGTGATCATGCTTCTCTCTCAATTTTTCAACTACTGGTGCACCTGTGGCCAACACATATTCAATATCTATGTATTAGGTAACATCATTACCAATACCTAATAATTGGAGTCTTATTCTACTCTGCCATGAAGCAAAACTATCTTTCTTCAACTTGGGCACATCTCATCTTTTCATCTTGTGATCTTTAGCTTAGGTCTTGAAACCTTCCTTCTAAGCACACAAGCTATGATACCAATTGTTAGTAATAACTAAGATGGGGGAAGAATCAGTGGCCTTAAAAATTAATCATTAAATCAAACCTTTAAACTTATAACCACATATTATGCCTCTAGTTATCTTCTGTCCTACAATATGTATGTCTTGAAATACTTATAACAATTTATTACTTGTCGGATTACTTTGTAAACCTTTCTTCTATATGATTACCAATAAGTAGTCATCTATTTACCGAAACACAGTAAATATGCAATGTATACCGATCAATCCAAAATTAACTA
The DNA here is from genome assembly GCA_018584345.1 of Thuja plicata. Classification (NCBI taxonomy): domain Eukaryota; kingdom Viridiplantae; phylum Streptophyta; class Pinopsida; order Cupressales; family Cupressaceae; genus Thuja; species Thuja plicata. The sequence goes on along the minus strand of MU228390.1, from coordinate 1,451,336 downwards.
TGTGAGATGCAAAACAATAAATAAATGAATCGTACACACATAATAAATGGATTTTTAATGTGGAAACCTTTTTAGGTAAAAAACCACTAGGACCGGTACCCCAAATTTTTACTCTTTTGAAGTGAGCCCTATTAGGATCCAACCTTGTTAAAGGTTACAAACACACTTTTAGGTGTCACCTTGTTAGAGGATTTAAAAGATAGTTTGCCACCTAATATCTGGCATGTAATGATACCATCCTTGATCAAACACTCACTTGGCCTATCAATAGGTATCTGACATATCCAAGGCTACTTTCATGATCAAAATTTTGATATTCCTTGGGATGTATCTCAATTGTAGAGACTTTTAAGTCTTTCTCAGTTAAGAGACTTTATGCTTCAATGGTTAAACCAAAACACTAATGATCTATTCATAAATATAACTAAATTATAGTTTTTTAGATCTATTGTAAGTCCATTACCTTTCTAATTAGTATAATCAAGTATACCTTTGCTCCACACTTGTTCTAATCTGTGATGCTTGTCTCACTGTTCGTCAGTGTCTGTAGTATCTATCTCTATCCTTAGCTTGTTGATCAGAACTAAAAGAATACTTTCTTCTCCTTCAGATTTCCTTTAGCATCTTCCCTCTTCTCTCTTTTTCACCCCACAATTCATAATGAATTGGTTTTGTCTCTTATAGACATGATTTCCTCTTTTCTTGGCTTTCTTGATCTTGGTGTGTTCAACAATCTTTGCCAATAGATTTAAGACAAATCTCCAATTTGATCTCGTAGAGATCTTCTTGCTAACTGGACATAGCAACTTTAAATCAATTACTTATCTCCGACTTTATCTTGATGATTAAAACAATGATAAGTATCTATTAACTCTATCTTTAGCTCCTAACAGCTAAGCATTTTGTCATTTTCTAAACTCTCTATTCTGTCGGTCAACACTTCAACGAGTTATTAGTGATAACTGATTTTTCTATCAGTGTGACTTCAGTTGTCTTCTAGATCTCTGTCCATTGGGAAACATTGTATTTCCTTCCATCAGGTTACTCTATTCTTTTCTTTTTGGGCAACACTGTAACTCAGCTCATCGGTAATGTTGTGTATTTGCTCGTTGGGTAACAATGTGACTTTTTTATTTTACTCTGACCATTAGGTGCACTCCATCAGTGTATATAGTCACTTAGTGAATACTTGACTTGTATGAATTTATGATAGCATAGCCTTGATTCATGAGTTCTTTGAAGTCTATGGCAATATCTCCATGACCATACAGATTACATTAAGTTGACATCAATGACAATATAATACACTATCTGATTTAATGCCTTGCATGATCATCAACTTAACATCTTCAAACATTTAATCAATTACATGTCATCAACCAGTTCTCCAATACTCGAGATATCCATAAAGCTTGTAAAAATTTCCCTCTTCCACCTCTTTCTAATGCTAACCTTTCCACATCTGGATTCATTAAATATTGGGTGTCTAAACTAGTTGTCAACCTTTCCAAACTCAGATAAACCATTTAGCCCTCAAATTTCTTAACCGAGGTTTTGGTTTTTTTATTACCCCTCTATTCATTCCCATTGTTGATTTCCTTATTGAAATTGAAAAGATCACTCAGTCCCTTCCTGCCTTGATTGCTAAATACTTTTATGTTGGCCTCCTCCAACTAGGCCAACATAGCATCCGAAGTCTTCACACAAATTAAGATAACATGAAATATAATTTTATGTTGTTGTTCTAGATGTTTCTTAGAATGTATGAAGAATTCTAGATTGTTTTAAACACCTTCATAAATGAGGCATATGTAATAGGTTATATTTTAAGTTGAGCGGTCAGTAGATCATGAAGTAGAGAAGAATCGAAGCTATTGTAGTATGCAATATTTCTTTGTCAATATTTAAAATCTTATATCTTTCTTCAATTTCTACTCCCTCTAGTTCCTTCGGCTGGTATCAAAGCTAGGAGTTCAGGGAAGAGTAGTCATTTTCAGAAAGAAATAATGAAAATTGTTCAGAGATTGCAACAGCAGTTTCATGTGTGAAGGAATGACATGAAAGACAAAAACAATAGTTTGAAAGAAATTTATGAAGAGTGTTTAGATCTTGAAGATTTTTGCAAATGTCATGTGAGTAAAAAAACATTTTTATAGTTTGGAATGATATAGTAATTGTCTTGAGAATGATGTTCATGTTGAAGCCTCTTAGGGAGGAGATCATAGCTGATGAACAAAGGAATTTTCTAGTAGGGGAATATTATAGCCCTAATCTGCAGATAATAAAAACAACTATCTAAAATAGCAGAATATTACTTACCAGACAAATTTTAGATGCACTCATTGCTTGATCCCTCCTCCCACCCATGGGCACTTTGGTACTAGCACTGGAACCCTAGATGCATGAATGGACAAGAATATTGCCCAAAAATGAGTTGAAAACACCAAATAGAGATATGAAAGACAAAACCACAGAGGTATATAAGGAGCTCATACCTGTTTAGGGGAAAAATGGATTAAAGTTGCCCAAAAATGTGTCAAAATGTTAATGCAGTGCAAGAACATGCAACAAATGATTCAAGGCAAATGTCAAGGTAAGGGTAAATGTGGAAGAACCTATAGAAAACACACACTCACCTCAACCAGCTCCCGCATGCCTAGACCTCCAAACCTCCTTCCCACATTACCCAAAGAGTGATCAAATGATCTTGAACCTTTTTTTTTTTTTTTGAGCCCGCATTGGTCAAAATTTTGACCAAATCGGGCTCATAAACAAAAAAAATTAAATCTAACAAGCCAAAAATTGGACTTGGTCAAAATTAAAGGTCAAAAATTGACCTCAAATGTATTAGTGATAGACCACCAACTATGGCATGGACATGTCATAGATCATAATGTTGCATGGCTTGTTTAAACTAGTTACCCACCCAGAACTACTTATGGATAACTTTGAATGCCAAGATAACTTTGAATGCCAAGATTTCAAGGAGATGTGGGGATTGCAGTAAATCCATTGCATTTGACAAAAATATTAAGACAAGCTGAGAGGGAAATAGAAACTGAATAGATGTTGGTGGAAAATTTTCTAAGCCAATTACCTGTTTGATAGCCTAGCGAATGGAGGAGGAACAAGCCATAAAAATTTCATCCATCACTTCATTAGTGATATGAATTGGCAAGAATTCTTCATCCATGTTAGGGGAAATCCAAATTCAATAGTTCTTAGGTAATATTTCAGCATGGAAGCAAGAGCACAAATCAAAGCATACACAGATATCAATTCCTTTCGCCATCATCGACTATTTTTTTCTCCTTGAAGATTGAGTAGCTATGAACAGGCCCTAAATAAGGAATGTTGATGTACTCTAATGACCTCATGTATGATATAGGGTTTGTTTACATTCAATTACATTCAATGCAAAATGTGCGTGGGAATTGTTGTGCCCTAGAACTATAGGTGGCCATGTGAACATTTGGACTCATATTTCCCAATTGGGGGAAGACACGAGAAAACCTACCATGTGTCCCTTTGGCTATGAAGAGGATATTGTTAGGATATAAAATCCCAATACTGTGGATTATTTATTATACTTAATGATTTGATATGCCTCGCCGGTCTAGATATTAATGACTGCTCACCTGCTGCATTCCAACCGATCTTCATCTATTACACTTTGAAGACCACCATATTCTTCTATAAATTTTATTGGGCTTAGAGTTGAGACCACGGTCCCATCACATCCCAAATTGGACAAAAAATCTACAACTCTATTTCCTTCCCGAAGTGTGTGGGAGAGATAAACTTCGTAGCATTTGTCTAATAGGTTCCAAATTTGGGTGAAAATGTATTGAAGGTTCCATGAGTGTATTTTCCATTTAATGCAAGCATTTATAAAAAAAAAAAGAATCCCATTCAATGTGGAGGCGATTATAACCTCCCTGCATGGCGAGAGTTAAACCAGAAAATAAAGCTTGAACCTCCACTAGATTGTTTGTACCTTCAGGCAGAGCAGAGGTAGTAAGTGCAAGCATAACACCCTAAAATTATTGAACACAAGCACCCAACCCCGATGTACCAAGGTTTCCAGGTGAAGCCCCATAAAAATTAAGCTTCACCAAACTTGGTGTGGGGGGATGCCAATGAACAGCTGATCTATCTATCTTAGATGGGACATGTTGAGGTAAGCTGCAACCTGTTGGCACAACAATTCATTTTGAGGTACGAATGACATTACCATCCCAAGGCATGATGACTGGTTTAAAATTTATTTTAATTAGAATAGCATTAACCACCTCTAAAATTGATTTCTTAATGCCTTCTAGTACCAATTTAGTTGGAGACAAAATTTTCCTAAATATTCTTTTATTTCTTTCCCACCAAATTGCCCACACCACTAATGCAGGAGCACATTTCCAAATGTTTGTAAATAATTATTGCACATGTAATACCGACCAAGATTGGAATAAGTACCAAATAATATTCAGGAGAGGAGTGTTGTATTGCAGTTTGCTTAGGAAAAACATCCAACATTCCTATGCAAAAGAACAACTGAGGAATAAGTGATCTACTATTTCAAGAACATTTTCACTCATTAGGCATTTAAATGGATGTACAATCCTAAATTTTTCCATCTTTTCACTTGTCAATACTCGATGCTTAATTGCAAGCCAGGAAAAGCATCCAACTTTAGGAAGTACAATGTGATTCCAACAGAACAAGATTGTTCAGGCCGACACTTTGTCTGACTCACTTTGATGGAGGATTCGATTGATGACATGTAACTAATTGAATGTTTGAAGATGTTAATTTGATCGCCAAAATGCATAAGGATAATGAAAGACATTAAATTATTTAATGGATTATATTTTCATTGATGTCAACCTTATATATTCTAATCGGTTATATACAAAGTGTCAAAGACTTTAGTGAATCAAAGAGATAAAGATTATGCTTTCTATAATGCATAAAAGACAAGTATTCACAATGTGACTTCAAACACCAACGGTCAATGGAACTCGACAGATAGAGATCACCAACAGTCAAGTCACAGTGATTCCTGAGCAATAAAACTAACAAGCATTACCGATGAGCAGAATGACAAGCATACCCGATGGCCAAAAACATAGTGTAAACCGATGGAGAAGCCCAAAGGAATTGAAGTATTGACCGACGCTATCAGAGAGTTAAACTAAAAATAACTGGAGTTTACATACAACAAAATATCTAGATGGAAGAGATAAATATAGACTTAACTAGTTGTTATCATTGTTTTCATCGATAAGATAAGCTAGAGTTAAGTAAATGATTTAAAGTTGATTTGTCCAGTTGGCAAGAAGATCTCATCGAGATAAATCATGAGTTTTTATTTAAATCTAATTGGAAATAATTATGGATCACGCCAAGTTCAAGAAAATTGAGAACCTAATAACGGTGATATCATGTCTATAAAGAGACAACTCAATTCATTAAAAAATGTGTGTGGGGAGAGAATCAAAAAGAGGATGCTAAAAAGAAACTAATGAACAACAACTTCATTCAGTGTTGATCAATCAAGATGAGGAAAGAGCTAAATTTTTCTATGGATACCGAGCAACAGAGCATAGCTTCATCGCGAAAAATCAAAGTGGAGAAAAGGTATAAATAGAGTTATATTGATTAGATAATTATATGAGATTACAATAGATCTAAAAATCTGCAAGTATAAGTTGTATATGTGAACAAATCATAATTTTTAAGTTTAACCATTGATTCAAAAAGTCAATTAACCAAGTGGGATTTAAAGATCCTTTCTATATTGAGATACATCCAATGGAGTATCAAAAATTTTGATCATGAAGATAGCATGAGATGTCAAATACCAATTGACAGGCCAAGTGAGTGTTTGATCAAAGATGGTAGCATGAGATGCGAGATATCTAAGTGATAGACAAAACTTTTAAATCCTCTAACAAGTTCACACCTAACAGTTTGTTTGTAACCTTTAACAAGGTTGGCTCTTCACCAAGCTCACTTTAGAAGAGTGAAATTTTTGGGTCACTGGTCCTAGGTGGTTTTTCCCTTAACAAGGTTTCCACGTTAAAAATCCATGTGTCAATGTGTCTATGAGTCATTACTTTAGTGTTTTGCATTTCATATAAATTGATTGGATTGATTTGTATACTTTAGATAATTTACTGTCTATCGGTAAATTAACAGACTGCTTTTCGGTAAATATACAGTAGAAGGTTCTACAAAGAATTCTAATAAGTAGTAAATTGATATAAGTATTTGGAGGCATTCATCTTGAAGGACTGAAGATAACTAGAGATAAAATATTGTGGTACTAAGTTTTGAAGGTTGATTATTGAAATATTTTTGAGTCCACTAATTCACCCCCCACCGTCTCAATTATTACTAACAATTGGTATCAGATCTTGTGTGCTTTGAAGGAAGGTTTCAAGACCTAAGAAAAAGATCACAAGATGAACATACAAGATGCGCCCAAGTTGAACAAAGACAACTTTGCATCATGGCAAAGCAGAATAAGACTCCGCGTACTAGGTATTGGAAATTATATTGTTCAATACTTAGATACTAAATATGTGCTTCCTACAAGACCTCATACTCATGAGAAATTAAGAGTCAAGCATGAACATAACTGGATGATGATAGAACTTACATCATCACTCTCCAATGCTGATTTTGATGATGTCAAAACCTACACTTCTGCAAAGGAAATGTGGGATAAGTTACAACTAGTGCATGGAGGAGATGCCAATGTACTAAGAGCAAAAGATGAAAGCCTAAGAGGGAGGTTTTATGACCTAAGGATGAAAGAAGGGGAAAACATTATTTAGATTAACTGTAGAATAAAAGAAGTATTCAACGCTATCCGAGGAGTTGGAGGTACACTTGAAGAGGAGATAGTGGTAAGTAAAATCTTAAGAACCTTATTGCATGTATATGCTATTAGAGTTTCTGCTATTCAAGAAATGAGAGCAGTTGAAAACAATACAGTTACTCTAGATAGTATAATTGGTAGAATAATATCATTTGAGATGAAATTTTTTGATAATAGTGTCTTACCATCTATGGAATTTGCATTTAAATCTTCTTTAAAGATAAGTAACTCAAGTCATAGACATGCTATTAGAAATTATAGTGAAAGTGGTAATGAAGAACAAGGACTTGATGATATTGAAGCACTAATGGAAAGAAGATGACAGAGAGGAAAAGGTAAATAAAAAGGTAAATTACCACTTGTATGTTTCAATTGTAAAGAGCTTGGACACTTTGCTGCAAGATGTCCAAACTGACAAAAAGATGACAGAGGAAATGATAAATCATATGAGAATAAGTTTGATAGAGGTGACAATAGGGATTATCAAAGCAACTGAAAATATGAAAAGAGAGATACTCAAGACTACAAGGACAAAGGGAAGAAAGCATGTTACCTAGCTGAGACCAGAGCTGATGACACTGACAGCAAATCAGAAAAAGACATCAAGATGGTATTTGTAGCCATGAAGGATGATTCAGATGAAGATGAAGAAAGGTATGAAGAAACTGCACTCATATCTAAAGTTAGTAAAAATGATGTCTGGATCATAGATAGTGGCTGCACTCACCATATGATCAGTGAAAAACAAAATTTTGAGACTTTTGAATACTATAATGGTGGTTCAGTAAGAATGGGTAATGATACACCTTTTTCCAGTTGAAGGTAAAGGAACCATAATGTTGAATAACCTAATTAAATGTGAAAATGTTTACTGGGTTAAAGGACTGAATTACAATTTGTTAAGTGTTTCTCAGTTGAACAATTCAGGTCAAAAAGTAGCATTTGAAAATAAGAAGGGAAAGATATTCAATGAATCAGGAAGGTTGATTGGTACTGGTGAGTAGACAAAAGGTAACCTTTTCTATCTTGATGACATTAACACCACTTGTTTGATGGCTAGAAATGAAGACATATGGTTGTGGAAAAAAAGATTATGCTATGTGAACTTTGAAAACATAATAAAGATAAGAAACAAAAGAAATGTTAGAGGCTTACTGACGTTGGCTAAGCCAAAACATATCATGTGCAAGAATTGTCAAAAAGGTAAGATGAAAAAGTGTAGTTTCAAGAGTAAAACACATACATCTTTTGCAATTCTATAATTAGTCCATACAAATCTATGTGGACCAATGAGGACAAAGAGATACTATGGAGATAGGTATTTTATTCTCTTTGTTGATTATTTTTCTAGAATGATGACATTCATGTTTTTAAAAGATAAATCAGAAGCATTTAAGATGTTTAAATGGTACAAAGAAATGGTAGAAAAACAAAGTGAAAAGAAACTAAAATTGTTAAGGTCAGATAGAGGAGGGGAATTTACTTCAGATGAATTCACTGACTATTGCAATGAGCATGAGATTGAAAGACTGGTTTCTGCACCAAGGACACCAGAGAAAAATGGAATTGCTGAGAGGAGAAACAAATCAATTATTGACTGTGCAAGAACATTGATGATTGAGAAAAGCATCACTCAAACTTTCTGGAGGGAAGCTGTCTGTATTTCTATCTACACCTTAAATAGAGTACAATTGAATAAAGACACAAAGAAGACACCATACATGCTTTGGTGTGGTCATACACCCTATGTAAGTTACTTTAGGATCTTTGGTAGTGAATGTTATATTTTGAAGGATGATAGAAATGGAAAAATTGACTGTAAAAGTGAAGAAGGAATCTTTCTAGGCTATTCAACCAAAAGCAAGACTTATAAATTTCTAAACAAGTCATCTAAAAAAATAATTGAAAGTGAAAATGTGAAAATAGATGAATTTGTAGAAAAGAATGATAAGGAAAGCAAAAAGGAACTAGAGGACTTCAACAGGTTTGTTTATACAGAACATGATACCCTACCCAAGAAACAGTGTGTCACTCCCAAACATTAGAACATTGCACCCAAGCATCAAGCTACAATTACCGATGATCAGGATAATCCTCAAAATGATGTTCCAAATAATGGAGATGAAAATGAAGGTGAAGAAGACAATCAGAATGATGAACACAGAGCTGAACTGAAACTTGCCAAGTATGTCAGAAGAAATCATCCACGAGATCAAATCATAGGAGACAAGAAGGCTAGAATAAGAACAAGAAGTAAGTCACTGAACATAAGATGTTTACTTTGTGATTTTGAGCCTAAATCTGTTTACAATGCACTTGAAAATGAAGAATGAGTCAGTGATATGAATGAAGAGATAGAACAGATTGAGAAGAATAATATATGGACACTAGTAACAAGATCAAATGACAAGAATGTCATCGGTACCAAATGGATATTCAGAAACAAGCTGAATGAGAATGGAGAAGTCACTAGAAAAAAAGCAAGATTAGTATGCAAGGGATATGCACAAGAAGAAGGTATTGTTTATGGTGAAACCTTTGCACCCGTTTCTATACTAGAAGGAGTTAGAATGTTACTTTCTTATGCTGAATTTAAAGGATTCAAGGTATACCAGATGGATGTCAAATCTGCATTCCTAAATGGAATACTTGAAGAATAGGTATACATTGAACAACTAGAAGGGTTTCTTTAATTTAGACAAGAGAAACATGGTATGTATACTACACAAAGCCTTGTATTGATCAAAAAAAGCACATAGATCCTAGCATGAAATACTTCACTCATATCTCATTATAATAAAATTTGTTAGAACAAGTGAAAATAGCAATCTATACTTAAAATAAGATACCGACGGTAATATTATGATTGCTGAAATTTTTGTTGATGATATCATTTTTGGAGGAAATGAATTATTATGAAAATCCTTTGCTAAGTAAATGAGAAAGGAATTTGAAATGTCTATGTCTTTGCTAATACCAAAGAATCACATATGAATACTGTGAAAAGAATTCTAAGATATCTGAAGAACACCGAGGACTATGGCTTATGGTACAAAAGGGAAGGAAAATTTAAGCTACAAGTGTATATAGATGCTGATTGGGCTGGAAACATTGATGACCGAAAGAGAACAACTGGAGGAGCATTCTTCATGGGTGATAGACTTGTCACATGGATAAGAAAGAAGCAAGGATGCATCTCTCAATCTACTATAGAAGTAAAGTATGTTGTTGCTACTACAAATTTCTCAAATATTGCATGGATCAAACAATTGCTGGAAGGTATAAATATGAAGAATCTAGAACCAGTAATTATATACTGTGATAATACCAGTGCAATAAACATTTCTAAAAATCTAGTCATGCATGCTAAGACTAAGCATATTGCTATCAAGTATCACTAACTAAGAGAATAGGTACAAGAAAAGGAAGTGACACTTGAATATGTTCAATCAAAAGAACAATTAGCTGATATATTCACCAAGTGATTACCAAAGGATACTTTTGTATACCTGAGAAAGAGACTAGGGGTCCAACCCTTTTCTATCAGTCAGTAAGCTGACTAGAAGGTTACATCAGCCTATACCAAGTCTAAAAATTAGTCATGTTGATGCAAATAATGAAAGGATAGCAACAGATACATTTGTACATAGTAAGGTACAATTTTACACCAAAAATCACATACATTGTATTACTGATGGATAGGGAAATTCAAGGAATACATTATGCAAAGAGATGGAACATGATATAGATGATAAATAATGGAGAAGTATTTTTTTGGCATTAATGTCAAAGGGAGAGAAATATCACATTATCATACAGATATAGGGAGAGATGATCTTTTATCCTTCATAGAGAAAAAGGGAGAGATGGTTTCATTATCAAAAGGAGAGATATGATAAAGAGAAATCTTATATGATTATCCATAAAACAAAGTTCCTGAGAATTAGAATGAAGAGTTAATCAATATTATAAGGGAGAGAAATTGATTAGACATCTAAGGGAGAGAAGCAACAAAGGGAGAGAGCTCAGACAAAGAGAAAGAATGTTGTCAAAGGAAAAAGAGATTATCAAGCAAAAGAAAAGTCAAGGCAGAGCACATATCAGAACAGAGAAATCAGATGATATAACATCTATCTAGAGAAGGGATTAAATATTAAAGACAACCACTATGCAAGAAACAAATCTAAGCTATTTTTTGAGCTTATCAAAAGCCAGACATTTGTAAATAGTTACATTAGGAAAGCTTGATGAAATTATATATTTCATAATTTATTAGTGATAGTATAGTATGATAATGTAGTATGTTGCCATCAATGCCAAAGGGAGATATTGATGACATGTAACTAATCGAATGTTTGAAGTTGTTAAGTTGATCACCAAAATGCAAAAGGATAATGCAAGACATTAAATCAGTTAATGGATTGTATTGTCATTGATGTCAACTTTATATAATCTAATCAGTTATATACAAAGTGTCAAAGACTTCAGAGCATCAAAGAGATAAAGATTATTCTTTCTGTAATGCATAAAAGACAACTCTTCACAATGTGACTTCAAATACTAACGGTCAGTGGAACCTAGCGGATAGAGATCACTGACAATCAAGTCACAGTGATGCCTGAGAAAGAAAACTGATGAGCATTACTAATGAAAAGAATCACAAGCATACCTGATGGCCAGAAACATAGTGTAAACCGATGGAGAAGCCCGAAGGAATTGAAGTATTGACCGACACTATCAGAGAGTTAAAAATGAAAATAACTAGAGTTCACATATGAAAAAATATCTAGTTAGTAGAGCTAAATATAGAGTTAACTAGTTTTTATCATTATTTTCATTGACGAGATAAGCCAGAGTTAAGTAAATGATTTAAAGCTGATTTTTCCAGTTGGCAAGAAGATCTTAGCGAGATAAATTAGGATTTTTCCTTTAAATCTAATTGGTGAGAATTATCAATCACTCCAAGTTCAAGAAAATCAAGAACCTAATAACAGTGATATCATGTCTATAAAGAGACAAGTCAATTCATTGTGACTTGTGTGTGAGGAGAGAATCAAAAAGAGGATGCTAAAAAGAAAATGATGAGGAGAAACTTCATTCAGTGTTGATCAATCAAGCTGATGAAATAGCTAAAGTTTTCTGTGGACACCGAGCAACAAATCATAGCATCATTGAGAAAAATCAAAGTGGAGAAAAGGTATAAATATAGTTATATTGATCAGATAATTTTATGAGATTGCAATAGATCTGAAAATCTGCAAGTATAAGTTGTATATGTGAACAAATCATACTATTTTAGTTTAACCATTGATTTTGAAAGTCACTTAACCGAGTAGTATTTAAATATCCTTTCTATATTGAGATACATCCAATGGAGTAACAAAAAGTTTGATCATGAAGATATCATTTGAGATGCCAGATACCAATTGACAAGCCAAGTGAGTTTTGATCAAAGATGGTAGCATGGGATGCCAGATATCTAAGTGTTAGACTATACTTTTAAATCCTCTAACAAGGTCACACATAATAGTGTGTTTGTAACCTTTAACAGGGTTGTCTCTTCACCGAGCTCACTTTAGAAGAGTGAAGATTTTGAATTACCATTCCCAAGTGGTTTTTCCCTTAATAGGGTTTCCATGTTAAAAATCCATGTGTCAATGTGTCTACGAGTCATTACTTTAGTGTTTTGCATTTCACATAACTTGCTTGGATTGATTTGTATACTCTAGATAATTTACTATCTGTCGATAAATTAACAAATTGCTTTCTGGTAAACATAAAATAGAAGGTTTTACAAATCATTATGATCATTAGTAAATTGATATAAGTATTTGGAGGTATTCATCTTAAAGGACTAAATATAACTGGAGATAAAATATTATGGTACTAAGTTTTGAAGGTTGATTAGTGAAATTTTTTGAGGCCACTGATTCACCCCCCCCCCTTAGTTATTAATAACATCGATATCCTTCTTTAATCGAGTAGTTACCATCTTTAGATGGGGCCCAAATAAGTTTATCCTCATTTACCAATAGATACTCATCTCTTTCTGCAAGAATTTTCCTAAAGGTTTCCTTATCTTGATAGGTTGCTGGTAAATCTTCAGGGTCTTTCCATATAACCTATCTAGAGAATATACAGATTGTCGAGATGTAATGAATAAGGAATCCTCCCCACTAGTTTTATGAGTGTGCCATAATGCCTATAATGTTTTCCACCTATGATAGCAGGGACTAACCATTCCATGAGTCTCTCCAAAACTTAACCTTGTTACCACTATTTACTTCCCAAGTTACATAGTTAGCAACAGTCCCTCTTGCCAAGACCATAAAATCCCAAATGGTTGATCCTCTATGTGGATCTAGGATTGATAACACTCATGAATTTTCATTATTGTCAAGATATTTTTGCTACATTATTTGGCACCATAAACTTAAAAGTTTGAGTAAATTTGTCATACAAGATTTCCGCCAAAGGCTTCATTTTTTTTCTACATCATGCACAGCAGCCCCACCTAAGGCAGGTATGTGTGCCATGTCTTGAAGAGAAATAAGAGGTATTTTCTTCTCCTCATTCACATTCCCCTTCCATAGAAAGTCCCTGATCAATTTTTGGATTTGAATGATGATTGAAGGTGGAGCCTTAAGAACTGCCAGGTAGTAGTTTGGAATAGCTTATAATATCGATTTAATGAGATGAATTCTACCTAAAAGTTATAGCCATCAAGCTTTCCAGGCTACAATTCTACTCTTAATACGCTCCACGATTGAGGACCAATAAATTTATTTGTTGGACCCCATAAAAAATGGAATGCTAAGGTACATGGATGGTAATGAATCAACATCAAACCCTGGGATCTAAACTATTCTATCAGATATTATTTTATTGGTATTGAAAAGATAAGTCTTTGATTTTTATTGATTTGTTGGCCTAAGGCCTCTGAATATAGTTGAAGTGTATGTTTGATCTGTCTAGCCTCTTTAACTTGTGAGAGATTGAATAGAAAGGTATCATCTGTAAATAAATTATGTGTGATGCCAATATTTGTTCCATCAATCCTTGCACCACGCCAAGTACCTAGAAAATTATAATGCTTAATATTTCTACTGAAAGCTTCTACCATGATCATGAATAATGCTAGAGATAAAGGATCTCCTTGTCTCACCCCCTAACTAGAATAAAAGAACCCAGTTGGGCTCCCATTAATTATAACTAAAAACCAAGCACCTAAAATGCATGCTTTGATCCATTTACACCAACTCACGGAGAATCTCATCTTGTGAAGAACCTTAAAGAGAAATGTCCAACAAACTTTGTCTTAAGCTTTCATCATTTCCAGTTTTATAACAAAGTTGTAGGTCTTATTGGTTTTGATGGAATGGATGACCTCATGGGCCACTAATGCACCTTCTATTGTTTCACACCCAGGAACAAAACCAACTTGTTCTACAGAAATAATATGAGGGAGGAGATGATGCATCCTTAAATAAATTGCTTTAGTTATGATTTTATATGTAATGTTACAAATCAAAATAGGGTGGAAATCTGCAAATGTTTTTGGGACCTTGACCTTAGGAATGATTGCAATATTGGTAGTATTAAAATATTTGAGCATACTTTTGTTCTTCCTTGATTCCTCCACAGCTGCTAGTAAATCCCAACCTAACACATCCCAACAACTTTGAAAGAAGAGGGTTGTGAATCCATCTCGTCCTGGGGCTTTATCTGGGGGGAAGAAGAATACTACTATTCATAATTATTGAATGCTAAAAGGGGCCATAAGCATGGCATTGTCAGCTGTTGACACCATTGAGGGAATATTTTCAAGGATATCATTCAAATGTTGGTCTAGAGGAGTAGGGGAAAAAGGGGGGTGGAGCTAGCAGTGTTTTGAAGAAGTTAACCCCTTCCTCTCTAATTTTCTGAGCATTAGTTATGACATTTCCCGAAACTACCTCCTGTATTTCAAAAATTGTTCTTGATGTTCTTTTGATTTTAGCTAAAGCATGGAAATATTTGGTGTTTTTCTCCCCTTCTCAAAGCCATAATTCTCTATATTTTTGTCTCCACTATTCCTCTTCTCTGCTACTCAACTCTTCCCATTCTTCCTGAAGGTTATTTATTTTGAGGTAGGAATCATTATTCATACCGTTCTGTATGATTTGAGCATAGATGTCAGATAAATACTGAGAAACCTCTTCTTTTTGTTTGAAAATACTCTTGAAGACTAGTTCATTCCACTTTTTAATATTTAGTTTAACATACTTTAGCTTCATTGCATATTGATGCATTTTGGTGACATGAACCTCAGGAGAAGTAGACCACCAATGCCTCAGGAGAAAGAGAAATTGTGGGTTTTGGAGCCACATTCTTTCAAATTTAAATGATGGATGATGGTGGCTCTTATCATAACTACCTACCTTTTTAATGGTGAGTGAAATAGGAAAATGGTCAGAACCTAGTATGGTCAGTATTTTAGAATTAATATGGAGGTTCTACAGGTTCCACTCTTGAGAGATTAGAAATTTTTCCAACCAAATAGCAATTTGTGCAAAGGAAGCTCTCTTTTTGGTCCATGTAATTGATCCTTGATGAGGATGGATATCCATTAGGCTGTTATTATTGAAAAAAAAGAGAAATCTTGTATGGTTTTGAGAGGCAGGCTAATACCTCCTATTTTGTTTGATTGATCAAGGATCGCATTGAAGTCTCCACCTAGGATGACCTATTGAGAGTCTTGGGACTGAATCAATCGAGTGAGGGTTTCCCACAATATTTGTTTCTCTTGTGTTGGGGTGGAACCATAAACATTTATTAGAGGAAATATAGTATCAAATTCATCTATTCTAAGCATTTGCCAGTTATTATCTTGTTGAATAAGCTGCCCCTGAATAGTTTGAGGGTTCCATAGAACTGCAAGACCTCTAGATGCTCCCACTTCTTGAGAGTGCATAAAAGACCAATTTTTCCATTTTGCAATGGTCTTTCCAAAGGATTCTTGTGATATTTGGTTTCCTGAAGCATTACAATATATGATTTCATAGAGTCAAGAGTAATTTTAATCTTGTTCCTCTTGTTAGAGGAATTTAAGCCTATGACATTCCAATAATTTATCTTCAATGCAAACAAGGAGAACCTCTCATTTTCCTTGCCACTCTTGGTGTTATCACAAATTTTTCATCCAAATTAGATTGAATACCTACTGCAATTTCCATATTTAGCTTATTTCCTCTTTGTCTACCTCTATTCTTAGGTGTCTTTTCTATATGTTGGCATTGTGCCGATGATTTTTCTATTGAAATTTTTTTTTTGTGGTCATAGCTCCTTCCGAGACCAGTAGTATTTTCTGCTTCCAAATACTATTTTTTTAGTTGTACAGTTGAAGTCTAAACCTTCTTTTTGATGCATATGTCCACACCTAGCTCATCTTCTCCTTCAAATTCTATAGGTATTTGAGTGGATTTTGGGTAGATAGCTTCTTCACTATCGAAATCACCCAGCAGATCAAAGTTGTGGAGAGTTTATTTTAAGATCATCTTAGTAGTATACTCTTTTATAATGAGTCATCTATTAGTAGTTGAATCCAATTTATTCTAAGAGGATTGAAGGTCAGCCTTTAGGACTACTAGTTTATTGATGGCATCAATTTCTTCACCACTTACTCCTTCCTCTTCTACAATTTCATATACCATCTTAGTAGCTAACTTTGAAATAACTTGCTCCATCATTTGACGAATCTTGGATTCTCGTTGTGCATTGTCACTAGGCTTATTTTGTACAAAGTGAGATGAATATTTTGTGTCTTATTTTGAAGTTTTATTGCATAAAGGGACAATGGAAGAATTGACCAAAGACGGATGTGAGTTTTCAATAAAGTCGACTATTGGTGACGAAGAAAATGTGTATGACCAAAAAGATACATACTACAAGTAATACATTACACTGCACAAAAGGGGAGATATCTTCACAAACATGTCCTGCTGCTTGTCTAGCCTTGTTATGTCTTGATTTAGAGCATCAGGTGTGAGCTTAGTTTTAGCAATACCACATTGTACTAGACCTGAATTTTGATCAGAACATACAACTATATCTCCATGATTTCCAACTTGATGAATTAAAGTGACCAAGCTTGTGTTGTACCTTATGAACAGTGGCCTCATCCTGAATAATGAAATTCCAAACCCATGAGCCCCATTTGGAGTTGATAGTAAATTGACTGGGGGATTCCTTATGCATTTCTCGAAGAAGACAAACTCTAACTTCAAGATGGGGGAATTCAAAAGGAATAAGATCATACTTAAGGAAGATCCCCATTTTATTTGCAAAGATTTTAATGATATCAAGATCACGGTATTCCAGAGGTAACTAAGGAAACAAAATACAAAGAGGAAATAAATGGACACCCTGGGGGTTAGGCCTAAAATTAGGGTACCAAATCATGGTAAAAAGACTAGAGTCATGACAGAACCAACCTTTTTGCGAATGAACTGTGTCTCTATCCTTTTTTGAGTTAAAAAATAGAGAGAAAGGATTTGGAATCAGAGTCCAAATAAAACAATTCTCCGAGACCCAGCCAAGAAGAAAAATCCCATGCTTGAATCTGAGAAATTAATAAAGTGGAGTTGGTCAAGTTACCTATGAGTGTTGTATGGAAGAGAATACCGATTTGATTTTGCAGTAGATTTAGAGGTAGGGTTATGAATGGTTTTTATCTATCCATCTTAGGGGCTACTAGGGGCTCTAAGGTAGTATTCTTCTTCTTTTTCCAGATTTTAATAAACTTCTTTGGTTTGATGGGAGCTCTAGATGTTTCAATAGGAACATGGCCTTCATTTTTGATGCTATGGTCTTGTACATGGGCCTTTAAATATGCCTGATCCTCCCTTGTAATATTCATAGCTGCACTGACCACCATATCATCAAATACCTAAGTAGAGATCTTGTTGGTGGGATCAGCTTTAGGTCTTGGATCCAGGTTCCCTTTCCAAGGTGAGCCAACGGGGTACCCTCACAGATGTCAAATACTGGCTATTGTTTTTTAAGAAGGCCATGCCTCTGATTATCATTTTGATTTTTCCTATCAAACCCTAGAGATTTGCACCCATCCTAGGGGCGGTGGTCCATTATTGGAGTAAAATTTTTAAAACTCAATGTTTACCACCCAAATCCATTTTCAAATTTGACCGCCTCTTGCGAGGGGGAAAATTTTATGTTCTCTCCATGTTTGGATGCTTCTCCTATTTCAAATGTGCTAGTACCATAGCAGGGTACTTAAGCTTGGAATGAGCTAAAGAATTTGAGATGTGGTCTTTAATTCTTGGTAAATGTAAATGAGGAACCCTACTATCCATTGGCTTGCATGATGATTTGGACCTGCTCCGCACAAGAAAGAGAGGGTTGACAAAAAGGGTTTTGTAGGCTGAACTACTACTTTCCCTCAGAATATTGATCTCTCTTGTTTCCATTGTAAGGGGGAATTTTTTTTTCTCCACAAATGGGCATCTCTAAAGCCCATAATCTTTATGTGTAGACCTGGCATACTTGGCAGGTTGAACGATCGGGATCCCATGAAAGATATGGGCAAAGTCCCTCTCTAAGGATGAAAGTTGTTTGTCATACCTATTGAGAAACTCTGTTGACTGCCATCTCTATTTCACCTACTTATTATAGGTCTCCTACAACACATGCCCTGGATGACCTTTCCCTCATGTGCATGATCTTGCACCACTTGTTTTGGCAACTAAACCCACTCCTGCACTTGAATCTGCACCCACTCCTACACCTGCACCCGTACCTACTCCTCCACCTGTACCTGCACCTACTCCTGCACCTAGTCCCACTCCTTCCATCTTCTCTTGATAAATTTTCACTCCTACTCCATCATTCATTGTATCATTTACACAAAGATGCTATATAAGGAGGGGAGAATATTTCCAGAGAACCAGGGAATCTGTTACTCTAGATTTTGACTTACAAGTTTCAATAATAACATGTTGATAATAAATAAACATGAGTTGATTTTTTTTTAAATTACTATCATAATGTTACAAAAAGCTTGACCAAGTCAAAAACTTAATAAAAATACACAATATAATCATAAAATCACACACTTTTTTTATTCATAAATTTCCTTCAAGAATGTTTATTGATGCTAAAAGAATGAATTATTAACTCCTTTGGCATCAAAGACTCTTCAATTACATAATATAATCGCATTTGATCCTTTGGTTGGAGTCATTTACATGCAGCTTCTAATATGAATTTTCAAACATCAAATAATTTCTCATATTCCATGTGTGTTCTTTCATAAATTTTAAATTTCCATCATATTTGGCTAATTTTTCCATTAACCAAGAGACATGCTTGTCAAACTTTTTGCACTTTTCTGTAAGTTGCTATTTAAATTTAATTTCTTTTCTAAAAGCTTCTTCTATTTTTGTACAAAGATGTGTATTTGTGATATTCAACTCATTTGTAGTATTTGTACATTCTGTTAAACTAAGCTCCAATCTATCAATTTTATTTTTTAGTTTAGTAATCTCTCTTTTGGCATCAAATAATTGACCTTCATAATCCATAGTAATAATATTTTCTGAGCATTCACCTAATTCACTGACCATAGAGATTTTATCAATATTTTTAGTTTTCATTCCTTGTAAACAATACACTCAATTTTCTATCTTGATTCCAGTGGCCACAACTATACCATTATTCTAAAAAATTTGAGATCTAGAGACTGTAAAAATAACTGTAAGATTTTATTCACAAATATGACCTATACTTAACAAATTGTGAACCATACCTTCAATATAGTAAACATAAATCACAAGAGTTAAATCATCAAGTTATATAAATACTGACCCCTTAATTTGAAAACATTTTTTATCACCAAATATAACTAAGCCAACATCAAATAGACTAAGTTCCACAAACTTGTTTTTTTCACTAGTTAAATGATGAGAACACCCATTGTCTAGCATCCAGACATCTTCTATTTTTTAAAACTGGCATGAAGTAGTCAGATCAACCTTCTTGGGTCTCCAGACTAGTTTTTACTTAGGAACTAAACTGGACTGTGTTAACAAAGAGTCCTTACAAAACCTTGCAATGTGACCTAACTTACCACATTAATAACATTTAAGTTTGGTTAAGAATTTATACTCTTTCATTTACTAAAATTGTATTCTTCTTAACTAATCCTTTAAAATCACTTGATTTATTTAGAGTAGTTTAATAATTTACATAATAATGAGAAATCATATTTCCTTTACTGCCTTGTAAATATGTTTCTCCAGCATCAGAAACATCTGGCAATTTCTTCTTTAAACTAACAACCTCTTCTTCTAGAGTAGAAAAAACATGATCTTTCTTTTTTACTATTTCTTGAGTAATTTCAAGGACATGTTTTTCTCTTCAATCTAAAGTTTTAAAGAAGAAATTAAATCTAAATCACTTTGAATATTTATATTTAAATCATTAGCTTCCCTTTTTACCCTTTTAATTTCCTTAAGAGCATCCTTTAGCTCTCCCTTGTAATCAAATTTAAATTCTAAATTATCTATTAATTAAATGTCTTGAGACTCTTTTGTAGTGTGAGGCCTACCCCAGTCTGACATAATCTTAACACTATTTCTCATTCATATGTTCTCTTGTCGATTCAGATTTTGTTATAGTTGGACTATTGGGAAGCATGAATTCTTTATGGATCCGTTGAACCC
>MU228390.1:1398673-1418028 GCA_018584345.1 Thuja plicata | reverse complement strand
TGGAATGTTCTAAGTCCTCTAACAAGGCCACTCCTGATAGGGTGATTAAATCCTTTAACCAGGTCACATTTGACAGTGTGTTTTGTAACCTTTAACAGGGTTGGCTCCTAACAGGGTATCACTTTAGTAGAGTGAAATTTTGGTAGCATGTTACTTGTGGTTTTTCCCATATTGGGTTTCCATGTTAAATAATGGTGTCAAAATGTGTGAATTTTTATGTTGTGTTTTAGTTTTAAGTTTTTGTAAGCTTATTTCATTAGTACAGTAAACTACACACTTTTGTTATTTATTGTTGCTGAGTAGATCTGAGTTGTTGAAGTGGTATAGATTTTTTTGGGCACATCTGGACTTGAGGATAACTAATTCACCCCCCCCCTCTCAGTTATTCTAAATTCATTCTAACATGATATACCTAATCTAGCTCTCAAATTCCTCAAATTGTCATACAATTAATTCAATTTTGCTCTCACAATTCCCTATTATGCTCAAAATGCTATGATCTCAAAGTTATTTCTCTATAGTGTAGATAAAATTGGTCATGAATGTCTAGGATCCTTAATGCTCTAAAAATGCTTGGTATTTATAGGATTTCCCATGGGTAGGGGTAGAGTTAACTTTATCATGATTCAAGCTTGGTTGAGTTGAAGGTTTTCAAATGGTTTCAAATGGAGAGACCATTTAAATGTTGGTATCAAAGGTTGGGACAAAGATACAAATTGAGTCGTGAGGATGTTGAAGGGTTAAATGAGTGATCAAGATTGCAAAGTTTGGAGTGATCCATGTGCTTTCAATTCTTGATTCTCATTGGCTTTTCAATTTATTGTCTCCTTTGTTGAAAGAAAATAGGATTTAACTAATTCAATTAGTTAATTAAACTAGCCATGTAAGGGAATGGGTTGAATTTGATTTTTGATTTAAACTATATAAATAATTGATTAAATCAATTACATAGTTTTGATTAATCCCTTTTAGGTTTAGATTTAATTAATTGATATCTTTATTAATTGATCCTTTGATTCTAATTTGATTTAGTCCCATTTGATATGATTAAATACACTTGACCAAATTTAGGTGTCTACAAATGCCCCTCTTTGAATTGATGTGTGAAGAACATTGATTCAAGGAACATTGATGTCTTGATATGATTGATTGATTTGATTTGATGACCTAATGCAAAACCCTGATTTGATGAATTGCTTGATGTGAAACCCTGATGTGAACAACTGAAGATGAACAATGAAGAAATACCCCACTGATAGAAAATCAAAATTGTAATACACCAGATTTAAAATTGTTATGAAATCATGATGAAAAATTATGTTTTGACCATATGATGCCCTCTCAGAAATGAAAATAGAATTGATATTAGAGGAAAAAGATGTTGAAAAACAAAATTACAAGGGTCAATTCTGATTTCATTTCAGAAAACCATGATGTGAGTTTGATTACAAAATGCCCCAGTGATGGAAAGTTGCAATGTTAAGGCAAGAAACGGTAAAAAATTAGGTCAAAATGTATAAATAGTAGTAAAAATGTCATTTTTACCATCCATTTTCACTTTTTACCACACATTTTTTCTCTGGGCCCTTTGGAGGATTTGACAATGGTGGTCTTGATTCATGAGCATCAATTCGAGCGAGGACGTAGATATCAAAGACCTACTAACAATGGACCTCCAATGAGTGTTTCCAACCTCTAAGTGCATTTATTAATACAATTAATGCTTTGAAATGATCATTTTAACCTAGTTATATTTTTTATGTGAAAATTTCACCAAGTAGTGCATTGATTAGTTTAAATGACACATAGAATCACTAAGTAGCATGTCTGTGTAGCCAAGTAGCATGTAGGAAAAACAAATTTGCATGTAGGAAAATCTTGTTTTAATGCGTAAGATAGGTAAAATGTTGTATAGAAAACCCTAGGTAAAAACCAAGAATAAAGTAGCACCTATGAAATACGAAGTTATGCGTATGATGTTAAATGTTGCATATTAGGAAAAGTGACGCCTCTGACTCATAAAGTATCACATGGGATGTTTAAAATAGCGTGTAGCTCAAAATGATGTGTAAGCCATCTGAAATACCGCATACACATAGGAAAAATGATGCCTAGGTAAGGAAGTATGAAAAACCTAGTTATTTTTTATCATCTCTAATAAAATAGATACCACATTGATTACAAAGATAGGTAGGTTCGATTTAGTATTGAAACCAAGTGTTTAGGATGATTAGGAAAATGATTTAGATGGATGTTTAAAATATCAATCAGATAGGGTAGGATAAGATAACTGATGTATTTTCCCCTTCTCATGATATAGAGCTAGGAAAAATAGTTTATCTGCTCAAAAAGAGAGATAGGTTGATTTGATGCTTTGATTGATTTAGAATAATCCACTAAAATGATGATACTAATTGAATTCACTTGATTTGCAAAATAGGCATGGTTCTAGAAGTTATACATCTGGGGCCTACCATCTTGGCTCTTAGATATGGTGTATCAATTGATAGGTCATGAGAGATGTGTGATTGGTTGATGTGGTTTATATTTCCTTCTTGAGTTACCACAGTTCTAGATGGACCGGGGATTACTGACAGCTATGATAAAGTGATGGCACTCTGACCATAATACCTTCTATTTTCCATTAAGAGAGATGAATATCACACCAAAGGACATGTATAGGCTATTGAGGATCTTAACTTAAGGAGAGCGGGTATACTAGGATCAGGTCTATGATGGCAGTGCATGCAGATGGGTCTTTACAGATCCTACGATTGGTGATGAGAGTATTCCATGGGCACAGTTTGTTTCTTTCCCTCACATTTCTACAGTCTTAGGCATATTGATTAGCGAATTACTATTACCAAATCGGCAAGGAAATGCATTTTTTAGGTTGGGGTTAGATTATCAAGGATATGATCATTGATCCACAGAGATTTGATTGGGATTCCTGCATGCTTGTGCATTTATATCATGAGTTAAACCACATTTTATATAGAGGTATTATCGCATTATCGGCAGGGGATATTCTATTATAGCTATGGACATGGGATCATGTCCCTATTTTGAGGCCGATTAGTACTGGACATAGAGATCCATGATGGTCGTATGCATACTTGTATGATGGCATGGTTTTCTAGCCTTGGCTGGGAAAGTTAGATTTCAGGAGGTGTATGCTCAATGACATAGATCAGGTCATATGGACACCATATCTAGGATGTGAGTCCTAGCATGAGGATGATGATGAGTTTCCTTACATGTTTTCACCATGATGGATGATAGGTTAGTCACCACTAGTGATCAAGAGATTTTGCTTTTACAAAGTATCTCGACCAGTACGAAAGAGTATAGGACATGCCATAGGGTTTAGCATTATATGATTGAGTTAAGGTAGAGAGATCCATGTGGGTTGCTCAGATTGAATTCTAGTATTCCTATGATGAGATTGATGGATTAGGATATGTTCAATGGGATATGCGTGATCACATAGCAGATGCTAGGATGTCTACATATTATACACACTAGTTTTCTCAACATAGGTTCCTATAGTTCACTGATCCTAGTGAGTCGATTCCAGATATGAATGATCCTTTAGATGATGATGATGTTAGTGGTGATGGATGAGGAGGTGGTAGAGTACATAAAGTACCTAGAGCTCCACAATTTTGGAGACTTCCTTAGTGACTTCATGATAGAGGTAGAGGACAGGTAGGTCCATAGATGAGAGGTGGTCATGTTCAAGGTAGAGGGGGTGGTTATAGGATGAGACCAGTACAACCAGTACCAGCACTAGTATGTGGATAACACTGACAAAGAGTCATGAGATAGGCTCAGATTGTTTAGGCTAGGTAGTGTCTTGGTCCACAAATTCCAGCATAGTAGTTACCTATAGGTCCACAGGTTCCATTTCAACCATAGGTTTCTTTACAACCATAGGTTCCTTTATAGCCATAGGTTCCATTAGTTCCTCAAGATCTAGTGTAGCTAGGTACTATTACTATATTGGAGCAAGATGTTTAGGGATTGTAGACTAGTTTGGCTACAATGACCACTAGGATAGATCAGTTTAGAGCTATGATGCAGGCATTTAGGGTCAAGATGGATCAGATAGCTAGTGATGCTAGTTCTAGTTGAGCTCCTCTTACTACACATGATAGATCATCAGACAAAGATCTAGATGGGATAGGTGGTATAGGTGATATATGAATAGGAGATGCATCAGGTGCCCCTTGCAGGTCATGATTTGTATTGAGATATCATTGGATTACATGCATTGTTTGATGTATCAGATGTATTGATTTGAACGGGACTTTGATATACCTTCTTTCTATGATGTAGCTTTGATTACGACAGACATTTGATTTTCATATGTTATGATGACTTGATCACTTTTTTATTTCCATGTTAATATATGAGACTTTCTTTGATGATATGATTCTATATGATGTTATGATGCACTTTATTTTACATGCTATGGATGCAATGCCTTATACATGACATAGTTAGATGAATGAAAATGTATGCAAGTCTATTTCTACAATTTTTTAATTTATGATGTATGAAAATATAAATGGTAAATGCAATGTAATGAAATTAATGAATGCATGTTCTATTTTTTGTATTTTGATAATGCAATATTTCTATGAGATGCACCTATATGAATGATAAAATGTGTATAATGATTTTGGATAATGAATAATGTTTAATGATATATAACTTGTAAACAATTTTTAATGATTAATTAATGCTATGGAAAATGCACAATAAAGTCTCCATAATGATTTGAATTAGGATTTTAATATCAATTCTTTGAATAATTAACTCCCTTGAACTTAGGAAATCCCCTAAAAGCAATTAATCTAAGAATGAAATGCAACTAACTATCACTTTGTCTTTACAAAATAAATGCAAAACAAGATAAATTTTCATAATTGAGCCTTTGTGAACTAGGATAAAGTACAGTTATCACTGATTAGATAGCCACACCATGATAATATGAATACTGATGTCATTGAAAATTAATCAGTTGAAACTAGTACAACCCACTAGTTGAAAAATCAACTATGGGAGTTTGAATACTGGCTTCATTGGATTCAATGTTGCAATTGGATGTTGGTATTAAGATATGAAAGATTTAAATATCCAAGGTATCCATTTGTGTAAACAAAAAAAGGTCAAACCTCCTCGATATATGAATGTCCTTGATGATTCTTTGATGACCATGTCATTAGACGAATTCACATAATTTGGTGGATGTTCCTCAAAATAGTCACACTGAAATCAATAAAAATATCATGTCTTCATCATTTCTAATCTACTCAAAACATCATTGATTAGATAAAAAGAACATGATTCAATTAACATCCTCAAAAACTTCAAGTTTTTGTATTGTGTCAATATTTTTCAATAGAATTCCATCCATTTTGATCTGTTAGGTTTTGTCAAATTTTAATCCTGATAATAAGGTCATGAAGTTCAAGGATCAAGTTTCAAGATTGAATGTTTGGGTTGAACAATGATATAAATCAAAGGTTCACAAATGTCTATCCATTGAAGTTTTGAAAATCTCTCATGTTATGCGACCGAAAAGGTGTTGTTATTGAATCTATTTGTGTAAAACCAATCTTTTCCCCCAAGATAATATGAAACCATTTGTAATCTAGGCCACTAAAATTTGATATGTGACAAAGGCTTTAACAATGCAGCTCAAAGACATTATGATGACTATGTACAAATGATGGATGCAATGATATAAACAATGAGATGGAAAATGCAATATGTACAAATGCAATGAGGAAAGACCTAAGGGATCAAAAAGAACCTATTTTCTAGGTTTTCACATTTTGAATTTATTTCTTGTTTTCTCCTTTTCCTAATTTTGCTACCAAGGCCCCTATTTGCTAGGTTTTCACCAAGGCACTTTTCTCTTTTTCTCTTTTTTTCTTTTTTCCTTTTTTTGATATCATCAAGGTGCCTATTTGCTAGGTTTTCACCAAGACAACATTTTTTGGATCTTTTGAATTTTTTTTCTTTCGTCATGCTCAATTTGCCTCTTTTTATGCTTTTTTCTACTTTTCCTTTGTTTTTGAATTTTTTTATCTTTCTTCATTTTTTTGGATTTTGAACTTTTCTCATGTTTTTGGATTTTAAACTTTTCTCATGTAAAAATAATGATGCTAATCTCATCGGATACACTTTCATCTGATACTCTTTCAACCTATACAATTTCATCTGTTGAGGTGTAAAACCTCTTTAAGTATATGCTAATTATAGGTTCTTGTAGCTCATCTCCTTCACAATCAGCAAAATTGTATGTTCCCATTCCAAAAGAAGTAATACCAAAGGGTCCTAGCCAATTTTCTTCCCCTTTCCCTTTATTTTCTCTTTCTTCTTGATTCTTAGGGTTCTCTCTCAACACTAAATCTCCCACTTGAAATTCTCTAGGTTTGATCTTCTTGTTGTAGTTCCCTGAAATTCAGTTTTGGTACACTTTCAAGTGTTCATAGGCTTGAGTTTTATGTTCTTCTAATAGTTCCAAATTTTGAATTCTTGCAACCCTATAATCTTCATCAGTTATCAACCCTTGCAAGGATACTCTCAAAGATGGGATTTCAACCTATAAAGGAAAGACAAATTCTACTCCATAGACCAAAGAGAATTGTGTTTCCCATGTTGGTGTTCTAATACTTTTTCTATAGGCACACAATTCCAAGCTCAATTGTACATGCCAATTCCTTCCTGAATTATCAACTGATCTCCTTAAGATATATTTGTTGCTTCAACTTGACCATTTCCTTGAGGATAGTAAATTGAAGAAGAATGGTATGTAATGTAAAATGTCTCACACAATTCATCCACATCTTTATTCTTGAATAGATTTCCATTGTCTATTATCATGGCATGAGGAATATCATATTGACAAATGATGTGGTTTAGTATAAACATGGAGATTTTTTTACCTGTTGTAGTTGTTAATGGCACAACTTCTACCCATTTTGTGAAGTACCCCGTTGGATTTATAATGTACTTATGACCATTGGATGAGGGTGGATAAATCATCCCAATGAGATCAAATAACTATTGATAAAAAGGCCATGGTGTAATTATTGTGTGTAGCTCTTGTGCGGGCACATGAATCATATCTCTGTGATATTGACATTTCTGACAAACTTTAACAAATTGGCAAGCATCTTTCTCTAAGGATTTCCAGAAGTAACCCATGTGAAGGATTTTCTTAGCTAGGTTCAACCCACTTGAATGAGACCCAAAAATACCCTCATGAACATCACATAAAGCTAATTTTGACTCCTAATCCTCTAGAAACCTAAGTATAATTCCATCAATACTTTTGCGATACAATGTGTCAGATAAGATAGTACAATGGGTTGCTTAGCATATGAAATGTCTCTTTTGAGTTTAGGTTTTATCCAAGGGTAAGACTTGGTTTTTAAGATAGGTAAATATAATTCCATACCAAGGTGATTTATGTCCATTAAATAATAAAATGAGTTTGGTTTTGGGTAAGTCAAATGTAGGTTTTACCAATTCTTCCACCAAGAACTCATATCTAGCATTATGGTCTAGTAATTGAAGTAATAAAGCTAGAGTAGCCATGGCATCCACTGCCCTATTTTTGTCTCTTGGAATTTGTTGAAAAGTAATCAAAATAAATTAATTTTTCCAATCATCTACCATACATTTTTAAGGTATCAACTTTTCATTTTGGTTTGGTATTCATCATTACTTTGATTAATGACTAGTTGTGAATCTCCATACACTTGCAGTTTTGTCACATTCCATTCTAAAGCCATTTTGATTCCAATGACTAAAGCCTCATATTATGAAATGTTATTAGTACATGGAAATAATATTTTGTAAGATTTAGGAATATTATACCATTGAGGTGTGATAAAAAAAATGTCGGCTCCTGATCCATGTTGGGTATAGGATCCATCAAAATACAAGTTCTATTCTTTTGCTTCCACATTTACTATTTTTGCATCTGGAAACTCTATTTTAATAGGATGATTTGAAAATAATGGATTATCCTCCAATTGATCCAGTATTAATTTTCCCTTAATGGTTTTTCAATCCACATACTCAATATCAAACTCACTCAATATCATCACTCATTTAGCTATCCTTCTTGTGAGATCTATTTTGCTAAGTGAATATTTGAGAGGATCAATCTTAGCAATCAATTTGACCTTGTGCACTAACATATAATGTCATGCTTTTTGGGAAGCAAAAACTACTGCAAGCATGTTTGCTCCATGAAACTATATTTTAACTCATATTTATTCAAGGTCCTGCTTAAGCAATAAATTGCTCTTTCTTTGCCATCATCATCTTCTTGTGCTAATAAAACCCCCAAAGAACAATTTATTTCTGAAATGTACGATAATAAGGGTTTATCCTTGATGTGTGGCATCAAAATAGGTGGATTCATTAAGTATGCCTTCAAAAGTGTAAAATCTTCTTCACATTCATCATCCCATTTGAAGATGGTATCCTTATGTAATAAACTGGTGAAAGAATGACATTTTCCTTCCAATTGAGATATATATATATATATATATATATTTTAATGGATTGAAGCCTTACTTGTAATGATCTCATTTGGCTAATGTGATTAGGTGTTTCCATCTCCATAATTACTTGAACCTTTTCCAGATCTACCTCTAATCCTTTGGCTAAAACTATATAACCCAATAACTTTCCAAATTGTAAACCAAATGCACACTTTTTAGGATCTAACCTAACTTTGAATTGTTCCAATATTGTAAATATTTTCTCTAAAATAGGTAGAACACCTTTTCTTTCATGTGACTTGGCCAAAATGTCATCCACATAATATTCAATAAATGTGTGCATCATGTCATGGAAAATTATATTCATTGCCCTTTTCTATGTAGTTTCAACATTTTCAAAGATGAAGGGCATGACGTTCCAACAAAACGTACCCCAAGGGAAAGTAAAAGCATTCTTCTCTTGATCTTTAGGTGCTATTATGATTTGGTTATCACCACTAAATCCATCCATTAAAGAGAACATAGAGTGTCCCACTATCAAATCCATTATAGCATCAATGCTTGGTAATGGAAAATCATCTTTAAGGCAAGAAAGATTCAGGTCTTTAAAATTAGTGCACATTCGGATGGACTTGTCATGCTTAGTCATTGGTACAATGTTTGAAATCCATTCCACATAGGCTATGACCCTTATGAAGCCCACTTTTAATAAATTCTCTAATTCTACTTTGACCAACAAATCCATATGAGGATGCATCTTTCTTAACTTTTTCTCAATTGGTTTCACTCTGGGTTTCACATTGAGATGATGCATTATGAAACTAGGATCTAATTTCAGCATATCTGCATAAGACCATGTAAAATTGATTTGCTTCTCTTGGAGAATTTGATGAAATCTTGTCTTTTTGTTGGAGTTAAAGATGTTGCAAGATGTATGAACTTGGGTTCCAATTCTATGCCAATATTAACTCTTTCTATTGGTTCAATTAAAATAGGAGATCTCTCCTCTTCATGTTTAGGAAAGGTGTCTAATATCTCTTCCTTAGGTGCCATAATTAGGTTTTCACCTTCAGAAACATCCTTTATTTTTACTTTTTTTGGATCTAGCACTGCCACATTGTTTTTTTCACCACTAGAGCATTTCATTTTTTACTTTTTTGTTTTTTTCTTGTGGATTGAGAGATTGTACACTTGCTTCCATAACCATGCTTGGATCGAGTTCATTGGTGGAAGATGGTTCAACCGCATTGAGGTATAGGGCCATGGAATTGTCATTATGGAAATAAAGTATGTCATTTGGTTTGGTCAAATCTCAATCAATAAGTTTGGGATGAATAAGAGATAGGGATTCATTGGGTAAGCATTCATTCACATGGTTTAAGGACATGATTTAATTTGAAGGTTCATACATTGTATCACTAAAATTGATGACATGATATTGTTTGAGGTGTTCCATAGAAGTTGGATCAAAATTCTCTTCAATTTAGTCCTCTTGGATTTTTATGTGATAAAATTCTCATGGATTAAAACTAACATTCGAATCTCCTATAGACGAAGGTACCCATGGTTCACCTACCCATTGATTTTCACTTGATGCTCGGCCTACATTTTGTGCTTAAGAATGATTTGGCACTTGAGTAGAACTTGATCCTTGGTCCATATTAGATTTTTTTATTGTACTAGATGTAGGAGAATAAGTATGGATTCCATATACTTCCTTTTCATGACAAGAATCATCAGATAAAGAATCCCATTCTTATTTATTGGATTCATCTTCACTTTCAGATCCTAACATATGCACATGTTCATAGGAATCATGGATATTGCTTGAAATAATTCGTTCCTCTTGGTATCCTATGCCTGATTTTTCATCCTTAGATATCCAAGGAGGTTGAATGGCTTCTAACAAGCCTTTATTTCTTATGCCTAAGGTTCGTCTTCCCTTATAACCCATCTTTTTCATTATTTGGAAACCTTTTCCATATTGATCGGCTTGAATGTTAACATGTTGAACTCTCTCAATCGGAACACTTGTACTATCCTCATATTTGTAAAGCCATTGCAAGACTTCATTGTCTTCTTTCTATAAGGCTGATGAATCACTTTCTCTCACAAAATGGGAATTTTACTTTTTAGGTGGGTGAGAACTAGAATTTTTTCCATGTGTCCTTGGAGAAGTGGGTAAGTCAAGTAATGAAAAAGGATATTCCTCCACTCCCTTTTCATGGATTTTACATTGTTTCTCAAATTTGTGCATAATTTCACTCATATTTTGATAATTTTCCTCTTTGGATTTCTCTCTTTCAACCCTATAAGGTTTCAAACTTTCTTCCCTTGGATTGGAAACATTTACTGAAAGGTCATTAGAAATTTCACTCACAAAATTAACCTTCTATTTTCCCTTAGTAGATGTAGATGAGTTAGTTTCATTGTGATTTGAGGTAGAATCAGAATTCAATTTTGAACTAGAAATGACTCCTCTATTGTGTGGAATAAATAGTTTGTTTATAGGTTTCACCATGTTACAATATTGAAAGGTATTTGAGTCTCCTCCAATAGTAATTTCCTCACCCATGTATGGAAACTTGATACATTGGTGATATGTTGAAGGCACCGCTTGTATTTCATGAATCCACAACCTCCCTAACAAGATGTTATAAGTTAACTTCATATCTAGGATTTGACAAATGGTATCATTTTTTATTGGGCCAAATTTAACATAAAAAACCACCATTCCTTTGGAAGACCTCTCCTCCTCATCATAAGCTTTGATAGTTATTTTCTTCTTTGGATCAATGGATGATTCAAATAACCCTAAAGCTCTAACTAGGCTCAAGGTACAAATATTTAGACCAGTTCCTCCATCAATGAGGACTCTTTTAACATGGTGCTTTTGGATCAAGACCTCTATATGGAATGGGAGGTTTTGAGGATGATTTATAGACATGTCATCTTTCTTGGAAAATGATAGACAATGAGGTGCAATCAGATGACCCACTATGTTTTGAAACCTTGCTTCCTCCAAGTTTTGAGGAACGGTTTTTTCCATAAGAGGTTTCTCCAAGATTTCCTTATGATTAGGAGAAAGTTTCAATAGCTCCAAGATGGAAATTTGAACTAGTGTCTTTTGCAATTGATCCACTAAGCTATAGGGTTTCGTTGAAGAAGGTGTTTGTTTTGTCAAAGTGGTTGCTTGAGTAGGACCAAAAGTATTAGGAGCACTCCCTTGTAGGGTGATCCTTGTTTCTTTCCCCCTAGTGACAATATTAGAGGTCGCTTTAATAGGTTGTTCCTTCACCACCACAACATTGATAGTATTTTCATGTCCTAATAGGGCATTGATAGTATTATCATAGCTATGGGTAAAGTTGACTTTGTTGTTACACCTTGAATTATTATCATTGTTGTTAGTATTTGAAGATTCCCCTTTCTCATGTTTGAAGAAAGGTGTCTTGAAGGTCATGTGATATTCATTATTTTGGGGTCCTTCCACTTTTATCACTCCATTATCTATGAGGTCTTGCACCACATCTTTCAATCATATACAATCATTTTTATTGTGCCCTCTATTCCAATGGTATTCACAATGGTTTGACTCACTCCACCATGATGGTTTCACTTGTGGATCATAGGGTTGATATTTAGGTAGGTCAATAATTTTATTCATAGTGAGAGTCCTCAACGCATTTTTAAGAGGTTCACCCAAGAGTGTGGATTTCCTTCGAGGTGATGGAGCAAAAAAGGGTTTAGGCTTGCTAGCCTCTTGGTTGCTCCCAAAATTATTGTTGTTATTGAAGGGAACCTTAGGTGCTTAATTCACATTTTTATCTTTGTTTGATCCTTGCATGAGATTTAAGGGAGTAGATTTTAAGTTTTTTGCTTCCACAACTCCATCATTTACCAAACCCTTGTTAGTATTCTTGATCCAAAACTTATTATTATTAGGAAGAGATCTATTGTTGTTGTTGTTATAATTTTTGTTATTATTGAAATTTTTGTTGTCCTTGTAGAGTTTTATTTATCCACATTTCAATAACACTTCCTTCGTTGTGACTCAATTTTCAATTAGGTCTTGGAAAGAACGTGGGCATTGTAATGTTAAATGATAATTCATTTTTTTATTCAAGATATTTATGGAAATTTCCATCTTTTCCTTTTCGGGAACACTTCAAGGGTATTGAAAAAATACCACTCTCCATCTTTGTAAGAAAAGTAAGAACCCTTCTCCATCGCATTGTTTCATATTGCATTAGTTAATCATTGTGACTTTGTGTTTGATTTTATAGGAATAATGTGTCACAAACTTTGAAGACAATTATTTGAAAGTAAAAATACTAGAGGTTAGTTTATAAAACCACTCCATGGCCATTCCTCCAAGGCTTCTTGGAAATAATCACATTAAATAAGTGGTGTCATGCATGAACTCCAAGATCAATGCACAAATTTCTCATAGGTGATCTTGTGGATCATATGCCCCCTTGTATTTGACATACTTGGGAAAAACTACAATAGTAGGGAATGGCACCATAATTAGGGTTTTGTCAAATGGGAAATGACATAATGCTTTGACTGAAAAGGGTTTAGGAACGCCCATTTGTTTCATGTTGTCCAATTGCATTTGAAATAACTTAAATTGTTTATTCATGATGTCGATGGGATTAGCCTCATCTTCCTTTTTTTAAATTGATCAACATCATAATGATGGAGAAGTTTTACCCCTGCTTGTCCTAAGTTGAAGAAATATTTCTCCCTACCTCTTTCTAGGACTTTCTCCATGAGTTTTATGAAGAATTGACTTTACACTACTTCATTTACTTTTTTCTCAGTAGCCTCTTCATCTTTAGGGTCATTATTACCTCCATTATTGTCCGCACCTTAGGTATTAGGGTCAATTCCTCCTCCATTACCCCCATTATTATTAGCATCTGTATTTCCACTATTTTGGTTGTTAGTGGTGTCCTTGTTGACAAGATTAATAAGGTCGGGATCCATATTACCAAAAGGAAAAGACATCTGATTTTGTTCCACCTCTTTTGTAGGTTCAACCGTTCGTTGTGGAGAAGTGAATGTGTCACTTGGGAAAGGAATTTCTTGCCTCAAATATGTATCATCACATTGTAAGGTAGACTTGATGTAATGGGATCTAGTAAAAGCTGGCATTAGCATGAATCAAATATTTCTTGGTTTATCCCTTTGATCAATCCCTAAAAATGATTTTGGAATTTTTCCAATCTGAGGGGATCTAACCAATCAAAAATGACACACGGGCAGAACTCCCAAAAGGGTATCCAGTTATGTAGTCAAAATTTGTCCAAACCCTCAGGAAATTCCCACTATTTGACCTTCTTATTATGTACACATTGTTTGGGTTGTATACATGTGCTACTTAAATGTTGTTTACGCACTCAATGGAATGATATTACACATTGCTTTGAAACTTAGTTCGCATTGTTTGATTTTTTTTATGTGCTACTTAATAGTTTTATGTGCCACTTGGTAGGTTACCACGCAAATTTTAAAATTTGATACCCCCTAATTTGGTTTTTGGGCATCACAGAATAGTTTGCACGTGTGAAAAGAATGTTGGTAGGCATCACTTAAACAGGAAAAATTTATCTGTCACTGTTTGATTGATTTTTAATAAATTTAAACTTGTGATTAGATCCTAAGGATGTTTTATTATTTGAAAAATGTAGAAACAAACACAACACACATGAAATTTTTTTTCTTTACTCCTAAAACCACTCAAAGTGTATGTTCTAGGACGTTTTCATGAGTCTTTAACAAGAATAACTTCCAAACAATCTACCTAGGGTCAGGTTGGCTTGTTAATGGATTTAAGAGGTAAACTTACTACTTAACCATGTTTTAATTAACTTCTGTTCAAACAAATGATGAGTTTTTATACCCCCATTACAAGGGCCTCCCATAGGCATAAAAATACAATTTTGCGCAATCCCAAAGCACTACTATAGGAGGTGAAAACTCTCAACACCTATTTGTCACCCACCCTTTTGAGGATGAATGTTTTTTTATTATAGTGGTTCAAATTTACCATAGCTAAGATGGTTCTCTCCCACTTGTTTTGTTCCCTCTCATCATCCTCGTAAGGATGTACTCAGGAGGTAGGCCCTCTATAGCTCTAACATGTTCATATTAAAGAAAGAAATGAATCAAATAGGTAGGTTAAGGAATTTGATTCACTCAATGAGTGAAGAGAATATCCCTACTACTTTCTTCTCTTCCAAACAATTTTAACAAAGTTAATTTTAGCCTCTTAACAAGGATATTTTAAAAATCAAATCTTTGGTTCATTCCCTAACCTTTCTTTCTATCCCCAAATCTAACATGTTTTGAATTTTTATCAAATTCAAGAGTTGAGAGAATAGGCCTAATATCTCATTTCGTGAACAATAATAGGATTTTTCCTAATTAGACTAGTTTGGAAAATGAATTCCGCAATTTAATCAAATGCAAGCTTGATGAGAAAAATACCTTTTTGAAGCTAGCAAAAGGCTAGGAACATTTATGAGTACTTTTCATTCTTTTTCACTTACCTAGTGGCGATCGTTCCCTCTCCTTCTCCTCCAATAAAGTTAGTCAACACTACCAACAAAGTGAAAGAAAAATAAACAAATTGAAATGACAAAGTTTAAGGATCCTTTCTAAATTGTAAATTATTTTAAAGATCCTAACCAAATTTTGTTAGGAATAATAGTCCACAACACAACTAAGAGGGGGGTGAATCAGTTGTAGTATATATTATTAAACTTTAAACTTTATAAATCAAATTTGCAAATGTAAATGATAACACAGTAAATGCCAACACCATAACACAATATTTGTTGTCAAGGAAACCCTGTTAAAGGTAAAACCCCGATGGGAATTAACACCCACAAATAATGTACTAAGAGTATAGCATCCCTATTAAAAGATATTATCCTTGTTAGTAGCTTGTTACAACATTAGAGTACATAGTCCCTGTTAGGAGATAGACCCTATTAGGAGTCAAAGAAAATAGTAGGCTTATTGCCAAGGCACACTTCCCAAAGAAGGTTAAAGCCACCCTCAAGGATTTACAATCTGAATCAAGTGTATAAAGAAAATACACAATCCAATGAAATGTCTGAGAGCAACTATCTTTGATTGGTCAGTTCCAATGAAGTCTTCTTCTCATAAACTCTACTCTACATTCAGCAGCTAAAAAAGCCTTACAACTTTTCACTTGTTCTGATTTTATTTCTCTATCACATCTTTTCAAAAGAAAAGATCAGTCATATATACCCTCTTAAAATAATTCATTAGGTTGGTCAGTTAAGCTTTCCTAATACATAAATAATTATTTGACCCCTTGATAAGATACACACGATACCTATAACAAGTAAAACTCAATTACAATCAATCACAAATATTTCCAAATCCCCAATACATGCTCATAATTAATTTCACACACTACATGTTTGAAGTTGGATAGAAAATAGGTATTCTCCAGAATACATGCCACAACTAACTTCACCATTCATCAAACAACAATCGAACTCAACCTATTATTCCAACATATGTCGTCTGTCCACTAGTAAGCTTCCATCATCTGAAATATCTTCGCCAAAAAGATATACTCGTAACACAGAGACCTGCTCTATCCAGAATCATAGTTACAGCCCAGAAAACCAATCTTCACCAAATCAACTGTAACATCCACAATATGCAACATAAATCCAAGCGACCTTAGAAATAAGGTTAGCAAACATCCTTCTACATAAATACAACTTTGATCAGTCTGAATCATCTATACAGTGTTTGTACACTTCTTCCAGTCAAGTAGCCAGTCTGTCTTGTCCACAAAAATATATGTTGACATAAGTTACAAAACATGAATATCAACAACATGATCAGTAACCAAAACTGATATCATCCAACAATCTCCCCCTTTGGCATTGATGGCAACATATGGTAAAATCCATATGCATCAACCCAAAAGTACTCTCTCTCAATACAATCTTCTCAATATCCTCAACACAAATCTCCCCAAAACAATAGGGATTTTCACATAGATTACTTCCCCCTTTGGTAGCAATGGAAAAGGTTTCCATAACTCATCTATAGTCTTCTGTAAGGTGTAGCTTTTTCAAATCTTCATGTCCAATCAGCTAGGTGCAAGATCACCCAAATGTACTCCATAGTATTCTCCCGTGATCACTCCCCCTAAGGAGTAGATCCATACATCAAGTCCAAATAATGATATAGCTCTGAGATATACTGGAATGATGCACATCTACATCATTTTAGTTATCACTGGTAGGAGCCATCACCCCAAGAATTCTTCTAAGATATTTAAAAGCATCTTTTGGTAAAGGTTTAGTAAATATATCTGCTATACATTCCTTTGTGCTAATATACTCCATTTTAATCTCTTTATTTGCTACATTCTCCCTCAAGAAATGATACTTAATAGAAATATGTTTAGTCTTTGAATGCATTACAAGATTCTTTGACATATTCACTATGCTAGTGTTATCACAATGGATAATCACTGGTTCTTTGAAAATTATTCCAATATCCTTCAGCATTTGTTTCATCCAAATGACTTGTGTACAGTTTATTGCAGCAGCAACATACTCTGACTCACCAGTAGATTTAGCAATACAGTTCTACTTCTTGCTCAACCAAGAAACCAACCTTTTCCCAAAGAAAAATACACCACCACTTTTACTCTTCCTATCATCCACATTACCTACCCAATCAGCATTAGTAAAAGCTTGCAATGTAAAATCATCAGATTTTTCATACCGTAATTTATATTCTACTGTCCCTTTCAAATATCTAAAAATTCTTTTTATAGAAGCAAAGTGTGTCTCTTTAGGATTTTCCTAATATTTAGCCACAATTCCAACTGCATTAGTAATATCTAGTCTAGTGTGTGTTAGATATTTTAGGCCTCCAATCATTGATCTGTACTTAGTCTGAACAACACTTTGAGTCTCATCACTATTAGTCAGTTTGTTTCCTGTCACCATAGGTGTTCCTACAGGTTTACAATATTTCATTCCAAATTTATTCAAGATTTCCTTAAGATACTTGGTCTGAGATATAAAAATGCTATTCTTACTCTGATTAATTGGCAAACCAAGAAAAAATTTCATCTCACCAATCATTGAGATCTCAAACTCATTCTCCATTTCTTTAGCAAACTTCTTACTCATTTTATCATTGCCTCCAAAAATGATATCATCAAAAAAAAAAATTATAATTAAGATTCCATCTTCATCAGTTCTCAAATACAAATTACTATCTGCATTACCTTTTCTGAAACCAAGATGAAGTAGATATTTGTCAATTCTTGCATACCATGCCCTTGGTGCTTGTTTCAGTCCATATAGTGCCTTCTTCAATTTTCAAACCATGCTTTCATTGTCTATCAAAGGAAAGCCATCAGGTTTCTCAATGTACACTTCTTCTTCTAGATCATCATTCAAGAATGTGGACTTCACATCCATCTGATACACCTTAAAGTCTTTATGTGTAGCATAAGAAAGGAATAGTCTTACAGCTTCCAATCTAGCAATAGGAGAAAATGTTTCTTCATAGTCTATACCTTCTTGTTGTGAGTAGCCTTTACATACCAGTCTAGCCTTGTTTCTTACCACTGTGCCTTCCTCATCCATCTTGTTTCTAAAAACCCATTTAGTGCAAATCACATTTTTGTTCTTAGGTCTTGGAACCAATTCCCAAGTATTGTTTTTTTAAATTTTTTCTAGTTCTTCTTCCATAGATTTAGTCCAAGATCCATCTCTACATGCTTCATCAATAGTCTTTGGTTCAACTTGATAAATCTGAAAATTTCATCTCTATCTTTGGATCTAGTCATCATCACTTTTTTTGCATCACCAATAATTTGATTTTTAGGATGGTTCTTCCTGACATACCTTGGTGTTTTCAATAACTTTGTAGCTTTAGTTTGTTCTTCTTCTTCAATCTCATTCTCAATCATCAAAGGTCCTTTAGGTTCAGTAGCAACCTCTTTTGTTTCTGTTATCTGACCACAATCATATATCCTTTCCTAAATTTGAAAATTTTCATCTATCCTCACATTGGCACTTTCAATCAATTTCCTCAATCTCAGATTGAAACATTTATATGCTTTACTCTTGGTGGAATAACCAAGAAATATTCCTTCATCACTTCTAGCATCAAAATTGCCTATCTCATCATCTCTCTTGATATAACATTTACCTCCAAATATTCTAAAATATTTTATAGTAGGTGTATGATCAAACCATAATTTATAAGGAGTTTTACTTGTACCTTCTCTGATCTAAATATTTTTTAATGTGTACATAGCAGTGCCAACTACTCCTCTCCAGTGAACATGTGACACATTTCCTTCTAGCAACATAGTCCTTGTAGCATCTAATATGGTCTTGTTTCTTCGCTCTGCTATCTCATTCTGTTGTGGAGTTCTACGGGATGAATTTTTTCTATGTGTTGTATGCTGAATGTGGACCTCTTAATTCAACACAAACGCAACATAGTCCTTACACAATCGATGAATTTTACAAAAATAAACATGAATTATTTGTTCTGCAAATGCGATTGAAGCGACCTGTTGCCTCCTAATTAGATGTGATTGTTGCAATTTACCCTCAGAATGAGAGTCAAAAACCTGACCATTGCTAACATGGAGGATTTAATAGTGAAAGTAAATGAAGAAAGCCATTATCTATGAGAAATATGCATCTAGTTATGAGAAAATGCTCTTTTAATCTATGAATTAAGACATGTTTAAGCTATGAAGATGAATTGCATTTAGTCTAAAAATGAATT
>MU228390.1:1371769-1384468 GCA_018584345.1 Thuja plicata | reverse complement strand
TCACTCCACCAAATCCACAAGTCTTTGGGTTTTTGATTCTCTCAAAGAGAGAAGAGCATAATCCCCTAACAAGTAGAAGTGCTAAAGATTCACTTATCTTGCTTCGCTTCCCCAAGTATCCTTCATGTTAGCAACATCTGGGTTTCAGATTCATTCATGGGCATCACTTCCATGTAATGAAGAGCCTATTGCCCTACTTTTCTATCGGGATCCTTACAAAATTTTAACGAAGTCCTATTTAGACTATGTGAATGAAAAATAATAAACAAACATGACATTTTAATATTGTCTTTGACTATCGTCCTGCAAGTAAACCATTAGAATGGTTTAGCCTTTGACAAGCGAACCTGCAAACCACTATTATGCTGCAGCAGAAAACCAGAAACAGAAAAATTAGAGCAGAAATAGAAGTCAGAATAGATAAATAATAGATTAAAAAATTTGCATTTTAAATGACTGTCAATAAAAGTTCACGCGAGAAAGTACTCATCGCACGCGAGCAAGTGCTTCAACATGCGTGAGAAAACTGTTTCTTCACGCGAGAAAGTGCTAAGAAAAGAAACTCTTCGCGTGGCTCGGTGCAAAACTTCACGCGGCTAGTGTAAATCTTTGCGTGGCTAGAGCAAAACCTCGCGTGAGAATCCGTACCAGTGCAGTATGGACGCACGGCAGAGACTAAAAAACACAGTCAACAGATTTAAAAAATGAGGCCAGAAATTGATTTTTCTGCCCCATGGTGGGCGCCAAAATTTTGTATGCTAAATGTGGACCTCTTAATTCAACACAAATGCAACATAGTCCTTACACAATTGATGAATTTTACAAAAAAAAACATGAATTGTTTGTTCTGCAAATGCGATTGAAGAGACCTATTGCCTCCTAATTAGATGTGATTGTTGCAGTTTACCCTCAGAACGAGAGTCAACAACCTGACCATTGCTAACATGGAGGATTTAATAGTGCAAGTAAATGAAGAAAGCCATTATCTATGAGAAATATGCATCTAGTTATGAGAAAATGCTCTTTTAATCTATGAATTAAGACATGTTTAAGCTATGAAGATGAATTGCATTTAGTCTAAAAATGAATTTGCAACTAGCTATGGAAGTAAAAGTGCAATTAATCTAAGAAAATGAATGCTTCTAATCTAGAAAGGAAAATCCTTGTAATCTAGAAAGGAATTCTTTTTAAGCTAGAATTGGATTAGTAAATGAATCTAGAAAGCTTTAAAGCATAAGATTGAATTGTTAGCCCCTACAAATAGATCATAAATGAAAGCTAAACAATATTCAATTCCAAATGAAAATTATACTAATTATGCAACAAAGTAAGCTAAAAGCATGAAATCAAAGTAAATTTGCCTATAGTAATGATGCTCAAAAACAAAAGTCCTCTAGAATGAAGAAAAGAGGTCCAATTTATAGAAAACCAAGGAGAGAGGATGAAGAGTTTCTTGAAAAGAAACAGTTGTCTCTTCATTCTCGAATTGAGAAAAATAAGCAAAGATTATTAAAATCAAAGAATGAATTATTGACACATAAGTGTCCTTTCACATGGAATTATGGAATTCCTTTTTGAGGATAATTCATTCAATTAATTAAATAACCTTTCAATTCCTTTTATGTATATTAGCCAAAGGGGGTGGAATTGATTTAATTAAAAGCACTTAGGACTTTAGGATTAAATCAATTAATCATAGGGATTTTAGCTAATAATCATTTGAGATTTAGGAATTAAGTATAATGTTGGATTTATGCAAATTTGGGTTTTCTGCATTTGAAACTCAGTCAATTAAAGTTAATTAGGAGAAGAATTTGCCTAATACAATAGGACTTCGAAGATAATAAAATGCACCAAAATTGATTAGGTTTAGTAGGTGCCAATTTTGGGGTGTTACGCTATGTATTCCATTTTCTTCATAGTATGTATTAAATAGCTCTGATTTAAACTCTCCTCCTTTGTCTAAACACTTCATCTTTAAACTATATTCATTCTCAACTTTTTCCTTGAATAACTTGAACTTGTCAAATGCTTCAGATTTTTCTCTCAAATATGTAACCCACATCATTTTAGAAAAGTCATTAACAAAAATTATAAAATACCTTTCACCATAGTATGATCTTGTTCTTGTAGGACCACACAGATCTGTATGTACCAGATCCAACGTCCTTTTTGCTGAATAAGCTTTTCTCTTGAAAGTGCTTCTAGTTTTTTTCCCCATAACACATTCTCTACACATAGTGTTAGATGGCTTTATAATTCTAGGTAGATCTCTTACTGCTTTTTTCATACTTGCCTTCACAATGTTATCAAAATTAATATGACAAAATATTTTGTGCCATACCAACTGACATCAACCTTTGCAATAAAACAAGAAGCTTCAAATGTGTTCAATTCAAATACATTACCTCTAGATTTAGTACTAGATTCTATCAAGTCTCCTATTTTACTCTTGATAGAACATTTCCCATTAATGAAGTTCATTTGATAACCCTTTTCCACTAGCTGTCCAACACTCAACAAATTATGCTTAAGTCCATCAACAAGTAATACATTGTCAGTGTTAGTCTTTCCCTCCAAAGAAATAGATCCAACTCCAACAATAAGTTTAGGAGTATTGTCACTAAATATAACAACACCACCATCATGTCTTTTCAAACTCACAAACTCTTTTTTATCTCTAGTCATACGATGTGAACAACCACTATCTATGACCCATTCATATTTATTTTCAACTTGGGATACGAGGGATTTTTCTTCATGCATAGGTTCATCATCCTTAATAGAAATAAATACAATTTCATCATAGTCATCATCCTCATCATCAGATATACCCTCACTAGCATAATAACATTCCTTTTCCTTTGAGTACTTAGACTTGAAAAACTTAGGTTTGTGCTTTGGAATTCTTGTAGGACATCTAGATGTAAAATGACCAATCTTGTTACATGAAAAAAATTTCAAAGGTAATTTTCCTTCAAAT
Organism: Thuja plicata; assembly: GCA_018584345.1. Taxonomy (NCBI): domain Eukaryota; kingdom Viridiplantae; phylum Streptophyta; class Pinopsida; order Cupressales; family Cupressaceae; genus Thuja; species Thuja plicata. Next base: position 1,381,485 of record MU228390.1, on the reverse strand, counting down.
TTACCCTTACCTCTCTTTTCTCTTCTAGAAATCAATGCCATAAATTCATCTAGCTTCCTTTCTTCTTCCTATATTTTTTCCCATTCATCAACATAGGCTCCAAGTTCTTCTCTTAAGTCACCACTGCTTGTGCTTGCATTTCTAGGTAAGATATTTTTGTTCTTGAGCATAGTTGCCTTGAATGTTGACTTGACTCTAGGTAAAGTGTCTCCCAATTCTACAGCCTCAAATGTAGTTAGCTTTCCAATCAACATCTCTTTGCTAAAGTTCAGTTTCAAGGTTATGATCTCCTCTATAGCCTAAACGTTAGTTCTATACGTAGGTGTCAAAGATCTGAGTATCTTCACAATCACTTCTTCCTCACTGTAAGCTCCTCCAGAGTTCCTAATACTAGTAACCACTTCAGTAATTCTCTATCCATATGCTCTGATGTTCTCATCTTCTCTTATCTTTAGTGATTCCATCTTTGTCTTCTAGTTCTATAACTTTTCTTGCTTTGTAAATTTGTCTCCAACATATAGTGCTTCCAATATTGTCCATATTTCATGTTGAGATTCCAAGTATTTTACTTCAATAAATTCTCCTTCTAATAGTGTGTTAATCAAAGATTACCTTGCAACCATATTACATGAGAATAGCTTCTTTTCATCTTCAGTGGCTTTCTCTAATTCATCCTCAGTCACTACCTTTTCTTTCTTCTTTGTTATCATCCAGTAATCAATTCCCAGACATAGAAAGTGTGTTCTCATCTTGTTCTGCCAACTGTCAAAGTTTTCAGGATCAAGCTTTGGACTATCCTTCATGCAGTAAGTCATCTTCAAGATAAACTCAAGCTATTAAACTTTCTCTTTAAGGACCAGTAGCTCTGATACCAATTGTTAGGACTAACAGTCCACAAGACAACTGAGAGGGGGGGGTGAATCAGTTGTAGTATAGATTATTAAACTTTAAACTTTATAAATAAAATCTATAAATGTAAATGATAACACAGTAAATGTCAACACCATAACACAATATTTTTTTTGGAGGAAACCCTGTTAAAGGTAAAATCCTGGTGAGAATTAACACCCAAAAATAATGTACAGAGAGTATAGTATCCTTGTTAAAAGATATTAGCCATGTTAGGAGCTTGTTACAACATTATAGTACACAGTCCCCGTTAGGAGTCAAAAAAAATAGTAGGCTCACTGCCAAGGCACACTTCCCAAAGAAGGTTAAAGCCACCCTCAAGAATTTACAATCCAAATCAAATGTATAAAGAAAATACACAATCAAGTGAACTATCTGATAGCAACTGTCTTTTCTTGGTCAATTTCAATGAAGTCTTCTTCTCATAAACTCTTCTCTACATTTAGAAGCCAAATAATCCTCGTAGCTTTTCACTTCTTCTTTTATTTCTCTATCACATATTTTCAAAAGAAAAGATCACTCATATATAAACTCTTACAATAATTCATTAGGTCAGGCAATTAAGCTTTCCTAATACACAAATAATTATTTGACCCCTTGCTAAGATACACACAGTACCTATAACAAGTAAACATCAATTACAATCCATCACAAATGCTTCCAGATCTGCAATACATGCTCATAATTAATTTCACACACTACATGTCTGAAGTTAGATAGCAAATAGGTCTTCTCCATAATACATGTCATAGCTGACATCACCAGTCATCAAACAACAATCAAACTCAACACATTATTCCAACATATGTCGGCTATCCACCAGTAAGCTCACATCATCTGAAATATCTTTTCCAGAAAGATATACCTGAAACACAGAGACATTCTCTGTCCAGAATCACATTTACAGTCCATAAAACTAGTCTTCACCAAATCAAGTGTAACATTTACAATATACAACATAAATCCAAGTGACCTTAGAAATAAGGTCAGGACACATCCTTCTGCATAAATACAACTTTGATTAGTTTGAATCATTCATACAGTATTCATACAATCCTTCCAGTCAAGTAACCAGTCTGTCTTCTCCATAGAAATATATGTTGACATCAATGAAAAAACATGAATATCAGTAGCATGATCAATAACCAAAACTGATATCATCCAACAAATTTATCTCAATTTAATGTAGGAAACTTTATTTTATAAGCATTTACAACCTTAACATAATGTTCAAAGAAAATTTCCTCTTCTCATAGGCTTTCCAAAATAATCAAATTATAAATATATTTTTCATGTTTTGAAATTCTTCTTACCTCTTTATCTTCCTTGTAAACTCTTTTCTTAGGTTTCTTCACCTTTGGATGTCTACTCATCTACAAATCAAAAAATATAGTATTAATTCTTTTTTTTAATAACTTGCAAGTTGAAAAACATAGATAGCTCTACGCGTCATTTAATAGGATAATAAGCGTTGCTTTAATGTTGTCTAGGTGGTATTTTGCATAGTTACATGAGATATTTGGAAAATTACTAGGTGATACTTAACACATATCAGGCATAAAATAAAATTGAGAATGCATTACAATAGAACAAAAAAGATGTTAAATGAAAGATTTCATGTGGTAAAAGAATGATGTCAGGCATTGCTTGACTGTGTAAAGGTGTGGCTTCTCTATCAAAGGTGTCACTTAAGGCTTGATACGCGTTGAAAGTGTTAGGATTAAGAAATAAGGAGAGGGGGGTGAATCAGTGTTACAACACTTTAAATAAATCTTAAACCAATTCCAAATAAACCATAAGCATATTGAAATGAAAAGAACATAAGAAAATAACACATAACTCATAACACCATTATTTGTTGTCGAGGAAACCCTGGCCAAGGGAAAACCCTAGTGGGGATGGTACCCATAAGCATGCACTAAAGTATCATGTCCCTGTAAGAAGACCTATCCCTATTAGGAGATGAATATTACATAGTAAAATTCATTTTCAGAGGAATAACAACCCTATTAAATGTATACAACACCCTGTTAGGGGCCAACTAAGCTTACATCTCTTACAATAAAACTTCTGTTACAAAGTGTTCTTTAGTAATGAACAAAAAAAAGCATATTCAATGCTTAGATAGTTCCAGTCATAGTTCTCCAATGATATTTTTCATCCTATGCTCTTCCATTCGCACATACACATATCCATTTTCTCAAAAAACTTCCATCATTATCATCGCTTTACAAAAATTCTTCATATATATATATCTTTCTTATTACCAAGTCAGTTGTCTTAACAATATCACATAGTCGACTCTCAATACAAAATAAATATTGTAAAGAGAAAATACGAATTCGGTGCACTTACATAACCAAAATATAGATTATCCAAAATTATTATCTAACTTTATCTTGTCAGGAGTCCACACTATACTCCTCAAATCATCAATGTTATTCAACTACTTTGTTACGTTGTCATGTTGTCTGCGCTTGTCTGCAAATCTCTCTAACTCATTGTAATCAACTCCAAAACCGAATAAATCTTAGGTGGAAGTCATACATACCCCATATTATCTTCCACTAAGCTTGCAATTCATATCTCATCGTACTCGATCTTCACTAGCCAAAACAATACTGTCATACTTTGTTTTTCTTCTTTTGTACTTAGTCATTTTGAAGACTCTATCTCCAAAACATAACTTCATTCCAAGAAATCAATATACTAGATATGTTTCCATATATGAAAACCCATAAGTGTCTCAAATTATACAAAACTCATCACTTTCCAACAATCTCTCCCTTTTGCATTGATGGAAACACTTAGCCAAAAATGACTAAGTATCCCAACTTATTGTTCTCTTTTTTTCTTTCACTCACACACACACACACACACACACACACACAGATATATATTGTATTAACATTTTCTACTAACTCATTTTTCTTCTCTTCTCCCCTTTTGAAAACAATGACAAAGGTGCATCCAAAATTTACAAAATTGTAGGATTTCAGTGTTTTCTCACCAGTTTGAGTACATCCTAGAAGGTGTCTTCCATGATCTTCACTTTAGTGCTCCATGAATCAATCAACAACTGACTAACATGAATTATTCCATTAAGTGCATAAGATGATGTCTCTATGGCTTTCAATTTTGAAAGCATATAATTTGTAAATGAATCTATTGTCTTCTCCATATCAGATATATTCACTTCAAGAATTAATAGTTTAGGAGCGATTAAACTCTTCAACAAAACACATATTTTCATGACTCCCCCTTTCTCAATAATTTTCAAGTCTGGCTTCCATACTTGTCTGTCATTAGTGGTCTCTTTTTCTATTTTATTCTATTCTCCTTTAGTCCTATTTTCTTTAGAAGGTGAATCTGGTTTTGTAGATCTAGTGCTTCTCTGAGGTACAATCTTAACTACCTCTTCTTTTGATGTCTTCAGTGGTTGTGAAGGGGTGGTAACATCAGTAATAGTAGAAGCTGGACTAGTTACCATCACAAATTTAGGAGGTGGAAGGGTTTTGGTAGAAGTACTTACCAATCCAAAAGATTGCTCTGCTATCTTCTTCTTCACTTCTCTCAATTCTTCTTTAGCTAAACATGCCTTTGTTCCACATTCATAAAAAAAAATTTCAACTTTCCTCCTCGTCATGCCTCTGGTCTACTCTTCTCTGAATTTTGCTGAATTTTCCTCATAGGTGCCCCATCTCTCCTTAGATGAATCTATCATAGATTCCAACACATGTTCAATCTACATAGTTAGGACCTTAGAACTCACTTCATAGCCCATAGGGTAACACCATTTTACCCTTAGTATAACTACCTCAAAACATACATAGTTTGTCTCAACCATAAAACAAATTGTGTTCTTATACTTTTCAACTAGTTCTTCAGGAATTCTGATTCTTTCCTTCATTTGCCTCTAAAGAATCTTGATCATCCCAAATATCTCTCCATCAAACCTTTTTCTATTCTATCTTCGATAGCTCTCATAAATCTGAATACCTATAGGTATCCCTTTTCTCCAACCACTTGGGTGCATGCCAGGAAACTTGTGCTCAATGTGGATATACATGTGTATTAAGAGTGATCCAAATCAAAAGTTTTTGGACTTATCCTTTTTTATTAGTTTGACATTCTCCAAAAACTATTGTGTTAGAACCTCGCATAGATTATATGTAGTATTTTATTTCACCATTCTATAGGCCATCATGATAACACCTATAGATACTGAGCTAGGCCTACTGATGTAGTAGAATTTGTAACCAAGTATCATCGCAATCAATTTGGCATCCTATAAGAATATATCATTAACTGTCATGGCTCACCTATCCCATTTTTAACGTGTTAGGGTTTCTACATGTTTCTCAATGTTCTTCTCATCCACATGGATTGTACCAGTGTTATCCCATCTAGTAATCTCATGAATCAGTTGACTACATATCTTTATAGGTTGTTCTTCTATCTAGATGAACTGATCATGAACTCTACTGAGTAATATTTTAAACTATTCATCTTCACTGAATTCATACAAATCCAATATCTTCATGATGCTCAGGTTGTCAATGTGTTTAAATTCATCCTTCATTTTTCCATTATCAATCTTATACTCCATTTCAGTAGAAATTTCATCAACACCTAGTATATCATACTTGCACTGTATGTATGCCCTAATATCTTCTACGTGCAAAACACCATATGGTGTCTGGAAAAATGCTCCTTCAGGGTCATCTTCACACAACTTGAAAGGATGTTTCTAAAACTTGTATCTAGTTCTATCTACAACATCATATATCAAAAGTGCATCCATAGCTTCTGTAGATGTAAATGATGTAAATACCTTTTACATGCTGAATTCCAAGTATTCACTTTGATCAATCACGCAAATGAATTGCTAGATAGTCTGAATATCTCTGATCTCCTTAGGTCATTTGTCATGAAATGGTAAGGAAATAGATAACCATTAGGTTCTTTATACATCATTAAGTTTTTAAAAATCTCATTACCCAATACTGTCCAATTAGTCAAAAATCTCACGATCATAATATATGCATCATCTGATGTCATGCTCTTAGATATAAGTTCCATGATGTCGGCCAATATCATACCTAAGCTTGCTAGAACTTAATCCAAATAATCAAGGGCTGGATATATTCTATTGTTCTCATCCAATGCTCCCCCTAAGTCCATGCCCAACCAATTAGGTTGATTCTACTTTGCTAGCATCAGGCAAAGATCCGGTAGCATCTATTGTCTCTTCCTGAACTGATATATCATTAGACTCTTTGACTCTCCATATTTTACCATTACTATTATATTCTGATTTCTTGAAACCATTGTCAAAATTACTCTTGTATTCTTCCATACTCTTACTAGTATTATTGTCATTCCTCTTTGTATCCATAGGAGGTGGTGCTCTTCTGTTATACCTGCAAAACTTTGATATATGCACTAGATTGTGACATTTGTAGCATATAGGAGGTTTATTGTACTGATTAACTTGCAATTTACAATTCCTTGAAATTTGCCCAAGGTTGTTTCATTTGTAACATGTGATCTTAGTTTTTGATTCTCCTTTATTATTGTCTTGTCTATATCTAGTTTGACCAAGTTTCCTACATTCTATCTTTTTGTGCCCATATGCATTGTAATTAAAACAATAACCAAATTTTTTTTTGAAAGGGGTATTACCTCTACAATATCTCTTCATGTGTCCAAACTTGTTGCATCCAAAACATCTACCTTTGAAAGGTATGATCTGTTCTTTAGGTTCTTCAATAATAGGTTTTTCAGCATCAATCTTTGCAATATATTTTCCTTCCTGATTCTTAGAATATTCAACTTCATTGAAGCCAATACCAGTCATATCACCTTTAGGCTTTTGTCTATCTCTTTGTTCATCAATCAATGCTATCTCAATGCTATCATTTTCTCAACAAGTTCACTTTTTATGATCTGATTATATTTCTCCAATTCTAGATACTTGTTCTTGTAATGGTAAAGGTCAATCTTCATTTGTCCCATCAAAGTATTAGATTTAGCATCTTCCAAAGCTTCTTTAGTCTTGATTTCAGCATTATTTTCTAGTTGAATCTCTTTATCCATTATTTCATTTTTAAGCTTCAAGGCATCAATCTCTTGTTCAAGTTTCTTAATCTAATATGAATTATCATTTTCTGAATCTTCTTTTATCTGAACCATAAGATCCTATCTCTTATTTCTAGAAAGTTCAAGTTGATCCTTGAGTTTCTTGATGAATCCATTAGCTCTCCTTAATTTGAATCTCAAGTCACCATTTTCTTCTTTTTCTTTATCAAGGTCTTCAAGTGTTTCTTCAAAGTTTTCTTGTAAATTTTTTGAATCCATTCTAAGCTCCCTTAAGTTGTTAGACTTTCTCTCCAAGGGCCAATAGCTCTAATACCAGTTGTTAGGATTAAGTAATACTGAGAGGGGGTAAATCAATATTACAGAATTTTAAATAAATCTTAAACCAATTCCAAATAAACCATAAGCATACTGAAATGAAAAGAATATAAGAGAATAACACAGTTGTCATAACACCATTATTTTTTGTCGAGAAAACTCTGGCCAAGGGAAAACCCTAGTGAGGATGCTACCCACAAGCATGCACTAAAAGTATAATGTCCATGGAAGGAGACCTAGCCCTGTTCGAAACTGAATATTACATAGTACAATTCCTTATTAGAGGAATAACAACCCTGTTAAAGGTACAACACCCTGTTAGGGGCCAAGTGATCTTACATCTCTTACAACAAAACTTTTGTTACAAAGTGTTCTTTAGTAATGAACAAAAACAAGCATCTTCAATGCTTAGATAGTTCCATTCATAGTTCTCCAATGATCTCTGTCATCCTTTTCTCTTCCATTTTCACATACAAATAGCATTCTCTCATCAAAATTCCATCATTATCATCACTTTACAAAAAGTCTTCATATATATATTTCTTATTACCAAGTCGGCTCTCTTAACAATATCACATAGTCGGCTCTCAATAAAAAATAAATAATGTAAAGATAAAATACAAAGTTGGCACACTTACATAACCAAAATATATATTATCCAAAATTATAATCTAACTTATCTTGTTAAGAGTCCACACTATACTCCTCAAATCATCGTTGCTATTCAACTGCTCTATTATGATGTCCTATTGTCTACGCTTTTCTGCAAATCTCTCTAACTCACTGTAATAAACACAAAAACTAAATCGATCTTAGGTGGAGGTCATACATACCCCATAGTATCTTCCACTAAGCTTGCAATTCATAGCTCGTTGTACTTGATCTTTTCTAGCCAAAACAATAGCATCATACTCTATTTTTCTACTTTTGTACTTAGTCATTTTGAAGACTGTATCTCCAAATCATAACTTCATTCAAAGCAATCAATATACCAGATATGTTTCCATAAATGACAACCCATAAGTGTATCAAATCATACAAAACTCATCAATTGCCAACAGAAAGAAGGTAAGACAATAAAATAGAAGTGATTGTAGTTGTGGATTTATTGTGTATACGTATCATAATTTACCTCACAAGCATCGGTTTACCTACAAATTGCAAAATGCAACAAAAAATGTGAAAAAAACTTGAAAATTATGATTAAAAAAAATGGAAATTAGAGGCTCAAAAACCCATGGTGGGTGCCAATTTTGTATATAAAAACTATACCTTCATTGAATTAGTTTGAAATCAAACAATTCTATGGAAAGATAATCTAAATTTAAACAAAGAATTGACAAATAAAAAAGAAGCATTCCATGGTTCTCTAACTAAGAATGTTAATGAAGTTCTTAACTTTAATCTCCATTAGTGATAGTCCTAGAATAAGAAATGATGATTGTATACCTAACCTAGCTCTCAAATTCCTCAAATTTTCATATAATTCATTTAATTTTGCTCTCACAATTCCCTATTATGCTCAAAATGCTATGATCTCAAAGTTATTTCTCTATAGTTTAGATTCAATTGGTCATGAATGTCTAGGATCCTTAATTATCTCAAAATGCTTGGTACGTATTCATAGGATTTCCCAAGGGTAGGGGGTAGAGTTAACTTGATCATGATTCAAGCTTGGTTGAGTTGAAGGATTTCAAATGGTTTCAAATGGACAGACCATTTAAATTTTGGTCTCAAATGTTGGGACAAAGAGACAAATTGAGTGGTGAGGTGTTGGAAATGAGTTGAGTAACTTAGAGGGGAGGGTTGAAATAGTTACCATAAAAACAAATCTAATTCCGTTAGATGTCTTAATCAAACTTATCATTGTTACTCGGTTAACAAAGATATTTTATTGTTACTCAGTTAACAAAGAAATTTTAAGATATTAACTATGATTAACCTTTAGTGATTAAGTGCAGAAAAATAAAGCATAAATCAAATAAAATGTACACAGAAGACACCAAGATTTACCGTGGAAACCCAATTTGGGAAAACCACCAATTGCAACTAGTTAATATTTTTCACTCTTCTGAAGTGAGCCCTGTTAGGAGACAACCCTATTAAAGGTTACAAAAACACATTGTGAGGTGTGACCCTGTTAGAGTATTTAATCACCCTATTAGGAGTGGCCTTGTTAGATGTCTTCAAACACTTCAATGTAGAAATGCAACCTTGTGAGGGGATTTATGAAAGACTGTTAAGTCTACTATGTAAATAGATTTGGATCACTACTACAATTTTTAGAGAGTAACAATGAGTTGACCTAATTGAGAAGCAACTATCTTTGCAGATTCATATCTCTATTCTAGATTTAACTAGATCCTCACTGATCAAATATTATTTTGCAG
>MU228390.1:1353773-1371606 GCA_018584345.1 Thuja plicata | reverse complement strand
TATATATATGATAGGCCTTGTTAATTCAGCTTGAATACACTTCCAAATAAATAATAAAACTCAATTTTTTCAGTTATAATTAACCAATTAAACATCAAGTGTAAACTATTATTAGTTGGCTGACACTAAATGCATAACTTGGTTAACACTGTAATCCTTTGATGCCCGACTATTACTCGACAGAAACCAAACTTACTGTATTGCCCAAGTGAACTTGGTTAAATACATAACTTACTTCATTTCCCAATAGAGCTTGGTATACACTGACTAGTGCTCGGTTAGGATTAGACATTTGTGTAACATCACTACATTTGTGTATAAATAAATGACAATAAACAATTGAATAATTGTCTTCAATAATCTCTCTCTTTGGCATTGATGAAAACAAAACATGTCATTATACAAAGAATTTTAGAGCAACAGAAACAAAAACAAAATTTATAATGTCCTTAGCTTCATTCTGATTCACATCCAAAAAAATCCCTTTGTCTTCACAATCTCTGATATATAGATTTATTCCTATTACATCAATCTTTGTTTCTGATAAAATTTCTCCCTCTGATATACTTATTTATTTGGCATGACATCAATAATCTCTCCCTCTTTAACATCCAATGCCAAAGACTCCATCCAATGAAGTTGTAATGTACCTGATATATTGATTCATATGCAATAAGCTTTGACAATCTACATCAACTTGTTAGATCTTCACTGTAGCTCAGTTGATACATCACTAATATGTTCTTTAGTGAGCCTTAGTTAGGGGAATCACCCCTAGCTTTCGTCTAAGATACAAGAATGCATCTTTAGGTAAAGGTTTTGTGAATGTATCTATAATTTGTTCTTTATTATTGACATATATCCCAACCTTACTTCCTTGTCCTGAACTGATTCTCTCAAGAAATGATACTTTATTGCAATATGCTTAGCCTTAGTATGCATCACAGGGTTCTTTGAAATGTTAATAGCACTAGTGTTGTCACAGTAGATAACAACTGGTTCTTTGATTTCCTCCTTCATACCTAACAATAGTTTTTTGAACCATATGATATTTGAATAATTCATTGCTCCAAAAACATACTCTACCTCTGTTGTAGACTGAGAAATGCAATTATGATTCTTGTTGGTCCAAGAGACTAACTTATTTCCAATAAAGAACACTCCACCACTAGTTTTATTTCTGTCATCAACACTTCCTGCCCAATCAGCATTAGTAAAAGTCTTCATATCAAATTTTCCTCCTTTCTTATACCATAATCCATAATATTCACTGCCCTTAAGATATCTTAGAATCCTTTTGATAGCCATCAAATGATTCTATCTAGGATTATCTGAAAACTTTGCAACAATACCAACTGCTAATGCAATATCAGGCCTAGTGTGAACAATATATTGAAGTTTACCAATCATGGATCTGTAGGTAGTCTGATTTACCTCCTTTGAGTCATCATCCTTAGACAAATTATGTCTAGTAGACATAGGTGTCCCAACTCTTCTAGAATCTTCCATTTCAAAAATTTTAAGTATCTCTTTGATATATTTAAACTGAGTAATATAGATACCATCCTTCATCTAATGAAATTGTAAACCAAGAAAGAATTTGATTTCACCAAACATAGACATCTCAAATTCCTTAGTCATTGCTTCAGAGAATGCTTTGCATAAATCATCATGTCCAGTGAATAGTATATAATCAACAAATATCTATGCTAATAGTATCTTGTTCTAAGGTCCTTCTTTGATGTACAAGCTACTATTGTCATTTGTTCTCTAAAATCCAATACTTACCAAGTAACCATGTAGTCTTTCATACCAAGCTCTAGGAGCTTACTTCAGTCCATACAAAGCTTTGTGCAATTTTCAAACCATATTCCTCTTGTTAGGATCAATAAAACCTTCAGGTTGCTCAATATAGACTTCCTCTTCTAGAATTCCATTCAAGAATGTAGATTTTACATCCATTTGGTATACCTTGAATCCTTTATGTGCAGCATATGTCAAAAGAGTTTTGACTCCTTCAAGTCTAGTAATAGGACAAAATTTTTCTCCATAATCAATACCCTCTTCTTGAGCATATCCTTTATACACTAATCTTGCCTTGTTTCTAGAAACTTCACCTTTTTCATTCAACTTGTTTCTAAAAACCCACTTAGTACCAATCACATTCTTGTCTTTTGGTCTAGGCACAAGAGTCTGGGTTTTATTCTTTTCTATCTACTCAATCTCTTCATTCATGGATTCTATCCAACTTTCATCATTCAAACAAAATTTAATGGATCTAGGTTCAATTTCACTAAGAAAACATGTACCTTTAAGCTTGTTCCTTGTCATTATACCTTCTTTTTTATCTCCAATTATTTTCTCATGTGCATGATGCCTTCTAACATGTTTGGAAAGTATAGATTCCATCTTCTTTGATTCTAGACTTGCTCCACTTGGTTCACCATGCTCAAAATTTTTGTTCTTCTCTTCTAACTAAGACTCAATTTCCTCTATCTGAGACTCGATTCCCTCTGTCTGTGACTTGGTTTCCTGTGTCTGTGACTCAGTTGAAATTGTTAGCAGCTAGTGTTGCATAGGTTGTAACAAAGTTTGTGCTGATGAATTCAATGGTTGGCATGGTTGATGACCAATCACCATTTCTTGTGTCTTAGGTATAGTATCATGTTCATAATACACAAATTTATTGTAGTCCTTAGGCTCTTTACTACTTTGTTCTTCACTTCTCTCTACAAACTCATCAATCTTTATATGTACACTTTCTATGACTTTATGAGTAGCAAGATTCAAACATTTATATTCTTTTCTTTTACAGAAGTAGCCTAGGAATATACCTTCATCACCTTTTACATCAAATTTTCCATTTATTTCTTCCTTCAAGATGTAACATTTACTTTAAAATACTTTGAAATAACAAACATTGGGTTTATAGCCATACCATAATTCAAAAGGTTTATGATCAGTACCTTTCTTTAGTTGAACTCTATTCAAGGTATGAACTATAGTACTAATAGCTTCCTTATAGTATTTGGTTGCAACATTCTTTTCTATCATAAAGTTTCTTGCACAATCTATAATAGATCTGTTTCTTCTTTTTGCTATCCCATTTTGTTGTGGTGTACCAGTGGTAGATACTTGTCTCTTGATTCCTCTTTCATTGTATAATTCATTGAACTCATTAGAAATGAATCCACCTCCTCTATCATATATTACGCACTTTAGTTTCTTCCCAGTTTCCTTCTCAACTTTGGCAAGGTACCACTTAAAATTTTGAAAATCCTCTGATTTTTCTTTGAGAAACATAATGGTCTACATTATGGAATGATCATCAACAAATAGAATGAAATAATTCTCTCTAGTGTAACTTGTTTTTCTAATTGTCCCACATATATTAGTATGCACTAACTCCAAGACTTCTTCAGTATTGTAATTCTTACTTTTGAAACTAGTTTTTCCCATCTTCCCAATTTGACATTGTTTGCATATTGCCAATTCGGGTTTTTTAAAAATAGGAATACCTCTTACTCTTTTTTTCTTTCTTATTTTGACGAGGTTATCAAAATTCTAATGACACAATCTTTTATTCCATAACCATATTTCTTCTACTTGTGCAATAAAACATGAATTTTCAGTGAGATTGAGATAGAATAGAATACCTTTTGTTTTCTTTCCAATTCCAACTAAGTTTCCCTTACCATTCAGGAGCTTGGCCTTACCATTCAGGAGCTTGGCCTTACCATTCATGAATTCTACCTTGAAACCAATTTTATTCAGCTGTGACACACTTAGTAGATTACGCATTATTCCTTCAACCCAATAAGCATTATCACATTTGATTCCTTCAGTTAGAGAAATACAACCTTTACCTTTACATATCAAGGTTTATTATTCCCAAACCTGACACTCCCACCATCATAGTGCTCAAGATATTCAAATTTTGTTTTATCACCAGTCATGTGGTGTGAACAACCACTATCAATTATCCAAGTATCATTAACATGAGAGAAAAGTGTAGTATTTTCATTTTCTTCATTATCTAACTAATCCTTAATAGCAATGTAAACCATTTCATCTTGATATTCATCACTATCAAAATCTTTTGCAATATAACAATATTTCTTACCTTTTTCCTTATAGCTTTTGTAACTTTTGAAATTTTTCTTTCCTTTGTAGTTGTTGAATTTTCTCTCATATTTGTATTCTTTGTTTGGACACCTAGCAGAAATGTGGCCAACCTCATCACATGAAAAGAAAATCAATGATATTCTTCCTTTGAATTTTCTCTTTCCTTTGGCATCTCTCTTTGCAATTAGTTCTTCAATGATTTCAATATCTACATCATCAGATTCATCATCACTATCATTGTCAATCTATTTTCCTTTTGAGTTTCTATCCATCTTACCAAGGCTCAATTTAGCTTTGAATGCAGACTCAAAATTGCTAGGATTAGGAGAATAATTATCAAAATTTTCCAACTCAAAAGTTGTTAGCCTTCCAACCAATGCATCTAGAGTTATATCATTAATGCACCTCATCTCTTGCATAGCTGAGACTCTAATTGCATAAATAGGAAGTAAATTTCTCAATACCTTACTAAGCACTATTTTTTCTTCAATCTATCCTCCAGAAGCTCTGATGGAACTAAAACTTTTCTTGATTCTGTCACTATATTTTGTAATGTCTTCTCCTTCTTTCATTTTCATCTGATCAAACTGACCTCTGAGACTCTCTACTTTGGATCTCTTTACATTTTCATCTCCTCCATGGATATTATGTAGTTTCTTCAACATATCATAGGAAGTAGGGCAGCTCTTGACTTCATCAAATTCCAAATAGCTGAGTGAAGAAGCTATATCAATCATCATTATGTTATGATTCTTCATGTCCACCATCTGATACAGAGACATAGGTCTAGGTGGTTCCACATACTTGTGGTCCAAGAATTGTAGACCAGTATCTCCAATAGTAGATAGATGCAGCCTCATCAACTCTTTCCATGTAGGAAAGTTGTCTTTGTTAAGCTTGGGGATCTCCCTTCTGTAATACATCTTTGATCTTTAGCTTAGGCCTTGAAACCTTCACTAAAAGAACCAAACAACTCTAATACCAATCGTTGGAAATGATTTGAGTAACTAAGAGGGGAGGGATGAATCATTTACCACAAAAAAAAATCCAAGTCCCTTAGATGTCTTAATCAAACTTATCACTGTTACTCGGTTAACAAAGATATCTTGTTGTTACTCGGTTAACAAAGAAATCTTAAGATATTAACTATGATTAACCTTTAGTAATTAAGTGCAGAAACATAAATCATAAAGAAAATAAAATGTACACAAATGAAACCAAGGTTTACCTTGGAAACCCAATTTGGGAAAACCACCAATTGCAACTAGTTACTACTTTTCTCTCTTGTGAAGTGAGCCCTGTTAGGATCCAACCCTGTTAAAGGTTAGAAAAACACACTATGAGGTGTGACCTTATTAGAGTATTTAATCACCCTGTTATGAGTGGCCTTGTTAGAGGTCTACAAACACTTCAATGTAGAAATCCCACCTTGTGAGAGGATTTATGAAAGACCTTTAAGTCTACTCTATAAAGATATTTGGATCATTGCTACATTTGTTAGAGAGTAACAATGAGTTGACCTGATTGAAGAATCAACTATCTTTGTAGATTCAGATCTCTATTTTGGCTTTAACTGGATCCTCACTAATCAAATATTCTTTTGCATCTCGGTCTGGATATTCTATCCTTAATCAAAATTCCCTCTTATTTTTCCTTCACTCTTCATATCAAAAACTCTACTACACATTCAATCCAAACTTGAACTTGTATATATATATATGATAGGACTTGTCAAGTTAGCTTGAATACCCTTCCAAATAAATAACAAAACTCAATTTTATCAGTTGCAATTAACTAATTAAACATAAACGATAAACTGTTGTTAGTCAGCTAACACTAAATGCATAAATCGGTTAACACTGTAATCCTTTGATGCCCGACAATTACTCGACATAAAAAAAACTTACTATATTTCCCAAGTGAGCTCAGTTAAATAAAAAAATTCCTTGATTTCCTGACAGAGCTCGGTATACACTGACTAGTGCTTGGTTAGGATTAGACATTTGTGTAATATCACTACATTTGTGTATACATCAATGACAATACATAATTGAATAATTGTCTTCAACATGAGGATTTTGAAGGGTTAAATTAGTGATCAAGATTACAAAGTTTGGAGTCATCCATGTGCTTTCAATTCTTGATTCTCATTGGCTCTTCAATTCATTGTCTCCTCTGTTGAAATAAAAAAGGATTTAACTAATTCAATTAGTTAATTAAATTAGCCATGTAAGGGAATGGGTTGAATTTGATTTTTGACTTAAACTATATAACTAATTGATTAAATCAATTACATAGTTTTGATTAATCCCTTTTAGGTTTAGATTTAATTAATTGATATATTTATCAATTGATCCTATGATTTTGATTTGATTTAGTCCCATTTGATTTAATTAAATACACCTGACCAAATTTATGTGTCTATAATTTTAATCCATAAAATCTATAATCCATACCTCACTCATTGGATTGATGGTGTATTGGTCCATACACACAAAGAGGCCCTCCATACAAGACCACGTCCACTATTCCTTATTTGTGTAAGGTGTTTATCCTCTAATAAATAGACACCACACAAAGGTGGGTAGTAGATATTAGCTGCATAATAGCCTCACATACCCCCATCATCAAGGGTTCCAGATGTCTTCTTCCTTGTATACACTCAATAATTGTGCCTCATACGTCCTTGATAAGGAAACACATTACAATACAAGACCAGTATTCTAAAACATCAAAGGAAAACTAGCTTAGCCACTAAATTTTATAAGTAAAAGAAGATAAACTATTTATTTCAACAATAAGGTAAGAAAAATCCAATTTATTGAAACAATAAATTAAACATCAAATAAATTCACAAGATGTGGCTAAACCTTCACAAGAAAAAATAAGAAAATATGCTTGTCTACTCAAAGAGGGTAAAAATAATCATAAATTGTACATCACATCACTATGTGACTATATCTAGTCACCTCACGAGGAAGGAGGGAAAAATCATCTGGATACCTTAATAGCCCATCATGTGGTGTGCCAATAGCACACTACCCACATGTCATGGGATTCTCACCTTGTCAATGCCCTACATCAGGTGTTACGGTAAAAAGGTACATCAGCACACTTGGCATGACCATACACCAAGTGGATAAAGAACACATTGGTCATATCTCGCATGGAAATGTTCCTCACAGAGAAATAATGTGTAGGATATACCCCACATAGAGGTACCTCATACAGGTCATTTCTTTAGCTAGAGGTATACATGATTTGGTCCCCACCCATATTCCTGTTAGTAATAACTAAGAGGGGGGTTGAATCAATGGCCTCAAAAATTAGTCCTTAAATCAACCCTTAAAACTTATAACGAAAAATTATGCCTCTAGTTATCTTCTATCCTACAAGATTAATGCCTTGAAATACTTATGTCAAATTACTACTTGTCATATTTCTTTGTAAATCCTTCTTCTGTATGTTTACAGATAAGTAGTCTTTCTATTTACCGAAACATGGTAAATAGCTAGAGTATACCGATCAATCCAGAGTTACTTATGTGAAATGAAAAATAATAAAGAAATGAATCATAAACACATAACACATGGATTTTTAATGTGGAAACCATGTTAAGGGAAAAAACAATGGGACCGATACCCCAAATTTTCACTCTTCTGAAGTGAGCCCTGTTAGGAGCCAACCCTGTTAAAGATTAAAAACACACTGTTAGGTGTGACCTTGTTAGAGGATTTAGAAGGATAGTTTGTCACTTAGTATCTGACATATAATGCTACCATCCTTGATCAAACACTCACTTGGCCTGTCAATAGGTATCGGGCATATCTAATGCTACTTTGCATGACCAAACTTTTTGATACTCCTTGGGATGTATCTCAATTATAGAAGACTGCTAATTCCTACTCAGTTTAGAGACTTGATGCTTCAATGTTTAAACTAAAATAGTAAAGTGATTTTTTCACACATACAACTTGAATTGCAGATTTTTAGATCTATTTTAAGTGCACTACCTCTCTAATCAATATAATCAATTCAATACCTTTGCTCCACACTGTTTTGCTATGTGATGCTCTCATTGTTCGTCAGTGTCTACAGAATCTAACTCTTTCCTCTATATTGTTGATTAGGACTGAAGGAATACTTTCTTCTCCTTTAGATTATCTTTAGCATCTTTCCTCTTATCTCTATTTTCTCTTCTTCCACCAATTCATAATGAATTATATTGTCTCTTAAATAGACACAATTTCACCATTTCTAGGCTTTCTTGATCTTGGTGTGTTCCACAATTCTTGCCAATAGATTCAAAGCAAAACTCCAATTTTATCTCGATGAGATATTTTTTCCAATTGGACAAATCAACTTTAATCAATTACTTATCTCTGGCTTTATCTAGATGATTAAAACAATGATAAGTATTAGTTAACTCTATATATATCTCTTGATAGCTAAGAATTTTGTCATTTTTGAACTCTCTGTTCTGTCGGGCAACACATCAGTTACTCATCAATGATAACTGACTATTCTGTCAATGTGACTTTAGTTGTCTTCAGGATCTTTGTCCTTGTCTTTTCTATCAGGAAAGATTCTGTGTGTCAGGTTACACAGTGCTTTTTCTCATTGGGTAACAATGTGACTTTGCTAGTCGGTAATGCTTTGCATTTTCTCGTCGGGTATGTTAGTGTTTTTTCTTGCTAGGCCTCTAAAAGATATTTGAAATCTTAAACAACTCTATGACCCCTGATGCCTTTTGATACTATGACTCAAGCGAGGGAAAAAACACTAATTGATGAGGTTCTTGATAACAGTGGGGATATCTATTACCACCTCCTCCTTTTTGTGATCCACTAACTCAGGCAGGTTTTACCTATGACTGATTACTGTCTTAATAGTATATGTAGAGTGGATTGAACCTTATGTGTTGAATGCTCTAATTTAGATGGACATGTATATAACAATACAGATGAATATGATTATTCTGAGAAAAATCTTGGCAATCTAAATCAATATCTTATTGATAAAAGATAGCAACATAACAAAAAGATACATTCTTCTTTCCTTTTATAACTCTTATGAATCTAGGAGGAATAACCTATTTGATTTTCTCTTTAAGAAATCAACAAATTTCAACTATGATCCTCAACAACATAATTGATTCTACAAAATATTCTGAAAGTGATTGATTTAAATAGTTTTTGAATGTTTGGATAATGACAGATTATCAAATCAATTTCTAGACCAGTGCCTATCCTTTGGCCTGTAGAGTCAATAACTTAAAGTTCACAGAAAAACATAAAAACAAAATACTGTAAGATGCCTTACAACTTACATACAATTCAGATAAATGCCTTACAAATTATCCTATCATCTCTATAATATTGTATCAAATCCTTAACTATTATTATGCTCCCTGAAACCACTTACAAAACTTAGTTCTTTCCTTGAAAGAAACTTTCAAGTGATTAGATAACTATCTTATAGCTAAAATGCTTGAAAATTCCTTACAAATTCAAACATAAAAGAGCATACACAAAAATTAAAGAGACAATGATGAAGATAGAGTAGAATTGCACTATATTTATATTAATATGATCCTGCTTCAGTACACAAAAATCTTGAAAGCTTGAAAGACACAGACAGAAGTCTAGAAAAGTTGATTTTCTATATATTTCATCTCTCTAAGAATTACAACTTTGATTCTATATATAGGCCCTTAACCATCTTGGAATCCTTTATTTTAGGATGATACAAGCCTCAGATGGTTTAAGGAACCTAACCCTAAAAATTATAGAAAAGAAAAAAGAAAGGAATGAAGAAGCGGTGGGAGGAAAAAAATAGAGGATAAAAATCTGATACTCTTTGTCCTTTCTGGAATCTGGCGCCTTTGTCTGACAATGTTCAGGATAGCTTCTAGTATTTGCAGCAAGACTAAGTGACTGCCATTATAGGATAACTTACACTTATCTCCATAAATAGCTAACCTCCCTGTTATTAATGATTAGGCACCAAGTGTTCTCCTTTACTCTTCATCAAGAATTTCCTCCTCAATTTCAGGCTTCTTCTTCTTAGGCCTAGTCATCAGGTCCCATGCTGTCACCTCATCTTCAATTGGCCACTTGAAGTCCTGAGTGCTTTGTACCTATGCTTTTTGCCTTTCCCACCTAACATCAGTAATTCTTTTAACATCCATTAGAAATTTATTGATGTTAGTTTCAACTCTGAAGGCCTCATCCAAAATCTTATTAAAGCCTTCAATATCTTAATCAAATCCTAAAATGAATGCCTCATTATTAGGCATCTTACTATCAAACTCATTCTTCCAGACCTCCAAGGGCTTTATCTGATCATCTTCTTCACTAAGGGGAGGAACAAATCTATTGAAATCTGAAGAAAACATGCTCAATTTAACCTCTACTTGGTTTAACTTGCCTTTGAAAAATGACAAGGCCACATTTACCTTTTTAATCTCATCTCCTACTTCTGTCACCACCTTAAGTAAATATGATTTTTAAGGCTGAAAAAAGGTGACCTTCTCAAATAGTTGCACCCTAGGAGACCAATTAACAAAATAAGGGTTCAATATAGCAAGGTACCCTATTATCTCTGCATGCAAAGTAGGCAACTTATTATATGCATTGAGTATGACATCTGTCTTATCCTTCAATGTGTCAATTCTATGTTGCAAAATGCACCTAAATACATTCAAGGCTATCTCATTTTTATTCTCTCCTATTTCATCCTTTTCAACCACCTCCTCTGACTTTGCTTTCTCTTCAATTTGCAAAGGTGGTTGTGAAGGTACATACACCACTTCAGGCTTTTCTTCTAGTTGCTTTAGCAACTTAGCAATTGATTTATCCTATTGGTGTATCTTGATATGGCACATCTCTTGGTCTTTTGCTAAAGCACTGATTTCTTCTATCAACATGCTACACTTATCAGACAGTTGCTTGGTCTTGTCCTCATTTAAGTGTTCCCAATGTGTCATAATCTGGGATATCTCTAGATCCCCTGTATTCTGCACCGACCAAACCATCTGATTACCCACCATATCTCTTGGATGTTTACCAACTGAGGCTTCTAGTATTTTGGGAAAAGGCTCCACATGGAAAAGGCTTGAGACTTTGGGCTATATCCAAAACCCTTAATCATGTCTCCCATTTGTACCTACTTGCCATTTTCAAATCTGGTTGCTTTGTTATTTGATCAATTATGGAAGCTGAGGCCAAATCTCAGCCCTCAGCAAGCAATATGCCACTATTTAATACCATTTTCCTCACATCATCTGGTGAGATGTCATCACTATCAGGGTCATATGATTGTAGGGCCAAAATAGCCTCATTTTTTATTGTTTCTTCACCATCAACTTTCAATTGAGCTCTTATTTTCTCCTTCTTATGCCATCTCAAGAAGTCTTTAAACTCCTCAGTCTTGATGAAATTATCATCATTTAAAAACTGTTGCTGATGTATTAACCTTTCATCAATACATGAATTGAGAGGAAACTCAATGCTTTCCTCTATATCAGGTTGTTGCTTCTTTCCTTATCAAATCAATTTTCTTAGGTTATGGTCATATAACCTATTCCCAGGAACTAGGGCACTTGCTTTATCCTTTTTCTTTTCTTGCCTAATAGTTGTAGGTTGGCCTATGTCCACCTTTTGCCTCTTGGCTAAAGGTTCCTCTTCATCATCTGACTGGGAGACCTCTGTTAGGTCAATAATATGGCCCTCTTCTCCTTGCAACTGTGGTGCCTCTACAACATCCTATTGAGGCTAATCATATTGAGGTGGATGGGCATAGTCACCATCACTACCACTTTCATATTCTAACTCTGAATGTTCAGGCTCCTGGGGTCCTTTCTTATCTAGAACATTTTCAAATTTCTCACAAAGCACATATAAATTATCAATCATGGCTTTGATTCTATCAAAGTAGGGAAAATTAGGATAGAAGCCTCCAAAATCCAACCCATTTCTCTTTATCTATGTTTCTAACTTCAACAATTCCTCAATCCTCTCCCTTCTTGTTCAGATTTCATCTTCATCCAGAAGGTTTCTTGTTGCATCCTCTTCAATACACTCACAATGGACATTTGTATTAGGGATTGTGGGTGTATACAGCCTTCTGACTCCTATCATAAAACCCTCAGGATCATTATATCTATATGAGGCTGCCCTCATTCTGCAACTCTCCAACCATTGGCTGACTGTGTCAATGGCACCTTTGCCAATAGTGAAATTGAAAATTCTGAATTGCCTAGGGGTTAGGTTCCCCTTCCTATGAGGTGCAAAATGCTCATTATCTGTCAATAAAAGATGCCAGATGAATTCCATGGCAGAAACTCTTGATGGCACATGGTAAGGCAAGATATGGGGTGGATGTACACATCCATATACCCTGATCATGGTAAAGTTTTCTTCAAGAAATAAGTCTCCATAGTTATGATCTCCCTTCCACTTGTCTACATAAACACAAGGCCTCAGTAGTTGGAGCACCTTGATTGGGAGTCTTGTCTTGCTGATGCCCATACTCTGCATTATTGGATAAATAACCCAATTCTCAAATGCACAGTAATCACAATCCTTGGACGTATAATTCCAAATCCTAACCCAAAACTGAATGGGATTAGGCTTGTCCTTAAAAATCCTTTGAGGATCCAAATTGTTCACATCCATGATCCCAAAGTTAAAATGCAAAATTAAATGCATCAGGATGAAATAGTGAAAGAACCTAGGTTGCTACAAAACCTTCATGCATCTCATCAATAATGTATTGTATATAGTCATAACTGGTGCTAGAATGTACATCTTGTAAGTCCAGAACCATCATTAAAATCCCAGCATTATTCTTCTCAACTCCTGCATCTCTCCCTAACAGTCTACACAGGGCATAGACAATATATTTGATATAGAAATGTAGGTCCTTAAAGCAATAGGGTGCGGTACCGAGTAAAGGAGTAAGATTGTTCCTAACCTCCTGATGCATGTGTTTCTACAATTGTCCCCTAGCAATTCCAGGCTTTAACCTATATCTCTCCTCTTGCTTAGTAAGATTAATTTTTGTGGACATGGTACTATACAAGCCAAAAGCTTGCATGAATGAGTTTTTGTTCAGGATAAGCAGGGCAGTGCCATCATTTTTCTTAATTGTCCTAGACAGGACATCATAGTGACTGGGAAGACCTAAAAACAAGTCTACATCTATATATACATCAGGGACAATTAACCTAGCTAGACCACATGTCCAAGGGTTTGACACTGGAATGGCCTTATCAAAATTGCTATAAAAGTAGTTGAAAAGAGAAAAACCTATTGTTTTTAGAGTGTCAGCGTCCCTGATGTCACAGTAATCATCAATAAGCACATTTGCATTTGCTCTTTTTTTTTGTGTAGAACACGATAGTAATTTGAGGAATTCATTAGAACAATTCCTTTTTCCTTTGGTATCATCCTCTATCTCGTCGCTCCTCCCACTAGTAGAAGCCACACTGACTTCTCTACTCATGTTTGCTTTGTTTCAATCCTCCTCTCTTTACCGATATTGAAACAAATATTCTCCCAAGACTCACTTCTCTTCTCTATGCACTGTTCCCAGCAATTTCAAAACTTGACAATCAACTGAGTACTCTGCAACTTAGCCAATTTATTCTCTTAATTCAAAAAACCTAGCACTTCTTCGCTCTATAACTCTGAATGCAAGATAAGTTAAAAATGATCCTTTAATCAACTCATTAAGATAACTTTTCCAAGTACACAACTCATTATTTGAAAAATCATCAATTCTGTATTCAATTCAGCATGCTGTGAAATTGATTGAAAACCTAGCCATAGTTCACGAGTGTGATAGGAAATCAAATTCATATATGTGTATCTTCAGAAAAAATTTATAAAATTTGAAGGTGATGACATGTCTCTATGTGATTGGATTTTTGTCATATATCTCAGCTACCCTTTTTATTCATTAATCAATATCCTAGATTTTTATTGGACGCTAAATGATTCATATTGTCATGTCAACAACTGTTGCCTTTTCTGAAAATTCATATCGAGCAACTGCGTGACTATGTATTATGTCTTTGTCACTGACTCAACTTCATAACCCTCAATTCTTCTGGAGACTAAGTGACTGTGTTACTTTCTTTGCTTGGCTAACCATGGTTTATTTTTGGCGATGACGCGACTGAAGAAATCAAAGTCGCTAGATGAAAAACTTAACTCACTATTTATTCAGAGACTCCATGACTGATGGTTACCTTTATCTCTTATAGTTATCTCTAAGTTACTGAATGTTACTTTCCTTTATGATACCCCATGACTTACCTTGGTCACTTAATTGCTGATTGCAAATGTTAATTAACCAATCTTTCAGAGACTATGCGACAGGCATTGGCTTTTGGTTTTAATTCAGAGATTATGCAACAAACAGTTATCTCCAAGTCATGAGCACTTTTACCTTTAAGCCTTTTTGATTTAGAGACTTTGCGACCACCATTTGATCTGTTCATCTTTGCATCTGACAGTTTTGCAAAGTCACTGAATATTTCTTAGTACCTTTATATCAATTTGGAGACTATGCGACAACAAAGCACTTTATAGCCTTAGTCTCTTAATCGCCAGATGATATTTTTCCTTTGGGAGACTACGTGAATAACCTCTTAATCCTTTCACCTTTGGACATGTGTCTCCTTCCATTACTTGTCTCTGAATCATTGAATAAAAAATGACTCAGCATCCTAATCTAGCGACCACCCGACATCCTTATCTTCCAAACTGCATGCGGTTAGTCACGAAGTCTCAACATCTTTCTCTTAACTATCAAAACATTTGGAGACTACATGACATGAACTTTATACTTATTACATAACTGCTAGCCAATTCAAAGACTACGTGACTGAAGGGATCGCCAAGTCTCGTAAAAATTCACTAACTGCTGGATCATTCATGCGACACCGTAACTCATCTATGGGCCCATTTGCTAATTACTGACATGTTTATTTATTTAGAGACTTCATGACTGAAGGGTTTTTCCAAGTCTCATAAGACAAGAAGAATATTCCATTTCATTTAGAGACATCCTGACACAAGTCAATCGCCAAGTCTCATAATAAAAAGGAATATGCTATTAGGATCACATGACAAGGCGACTATGGTTTAAAACAGATGACTTAAGTTGTTTCAAGAAAGGTAATGCCAAAATAGAAACATGATGGATATTTTAGGGTTTTTCTCATTTTTTCTTAGAGCAGGACCTAGGGTTTCGAGGTTTTGCATTTTCACATAGATTTTGACCTGCAGACCCTAAAAATTTCAACAAGGATAATACAAAGAACTGAGAGATTTATGTTTTAGGAAAGAAAAGAGCACGAGGATCAGAAAAATTTGGCAAACAAACCAGAACAGGGAAAACAACCAACAGTGTCTCTACCTAAGGATTGACTAAACACATTTTATGGCAATGAACCATAGAATCTCTAGTTGCGGACCCTTCAAAAAACAAAGAAGAGACCAACTAACATAAAAATAGAAGGGAAACTTATTTACAGAAATTTACAAACAAAAAGGGAAAGATTCATAGTATGATACATATTCAATTGTGCATTACTTTGATCTTCAATTAAAGAAAGGCTTCAAGAATTGCCCATGTACAGGCAACTCAAAATTTTCTCCCTCCATATTCTTTAATAGATAAGAGTCTTTGCCAAAATTCTCTGAAATAATAAAAGGTCCTAGCCACAAAGACTCAAATTTCTTGTGCTTACCTTTGTCTTCTACTCTTGCATTCCATTGAAGAACTAGGTCACCATCTTGGAACTTTCTCTCAGTAGCCCTTTTGTCAAAAAGATACTTCATCTTCTACTGTAATTTTATGTTTTCTTTCTGACTATTTCTCCTAGCTTCATTCAATTCAATCAACTGTATCATTCTATCTTTCATATTGTCAGAGACATCTAAATGTTCTTGTTGTATCAATTGGTATATTGGAAAAAGATTTTTAATTGGAAACCTTGCTTGTAATCCATACACTAGCTCAAAAGGAGACTTACCAGTTGCCTTTTTGAGTGTTATCCTATCAGCCCAAAGAGCTAGTTTCAACTTTGTGTGCCATGTTCTCTTATTTTGTTCAAGAGTCCTTTTTAGTATCTTTAATATACTCTTATTGCTAGACTCAGCTTGTCCATTAGCCTGTGGGTGATGTGGGGATGAGTATGATATTGTAATCCCATACTTTTCACAAAAAGTTGTCATTTCTTCTGATCTGAAACTCATAGCATTGTCCATTACTAACTTAGTAGGTACACCAAATCTAGTTAAAATATTCTCCATCAGAAACTTAGTAACCACCTTTCTTGTTTCTTTCCTTGTAGGGATAGCTTCAATCCATTTTTTAAAGTAATCTGTAGCAACTAATATCCAACTATGTCCTCCACTAGACTTCTCTTGAAATTCACCAATAAAGTCAATCTCCCACATAGCAAAAGGAGCTTCAGTACTCACTGGATTCAGAAATAGAGCACCTACAAATTTTAGTTTATTGGAAAACTTTTGACAGGGTTCACACTTCCTGACATGTATATAAGTATCTTTGAACAAAGTAGGCTAATAATATCCTGCCCTTAAAATCTTATGGGTGGTAGTTTTAGTAGAAAAGTGACCTCCACACTCTCCTTCATGTATTTTAGTCAAAACTTTCTCAGCTTGGTATCTATCAAGGCACATCAATAGTACACCATTCTTATCTTTCCAAAACAAGTCACCTTGGATTAGAGTATACCTTTGAGCTTGCAATTTCAGACTCCTCTTCTGATTTTCAGAAAAATAATCAGGACACTTATCATTTTTGAGAAAGAAAACAATATCAGTATTGTTCCTCTCTGATTCATCTATACTAAATCCAGGTTCTCTTCTATCATGAGCTTGGCCAAGCCTTGTCCTCTTATTAACTTGGAGTTATTAATCTCAAGGTTGAATTCTTGAATCCTAGTGATCCACTTACACCTCTTACCAGTTACCTCTGACTGTGTAAGGATATCCTTTATTGTTGAATGAGGAACATAGGCATGTACCTTTGCACAAACCAAGTACGGCCTAACATATTTCACAGCCTTTACCAATGCATAAGCTTGTTTCTCCATTATTTCATAGTTAAGCTCTGCAGCCTGCAAGGACTTACTGTAAAAAGCTATGGGATGTTCAAATCCTTGTTCATCCTTTTGAAGCAAAATAGAAGCAATTGTATGGAATGATGCAAATGAAAAAAAAAAAGAGAAAGGCTTAGTATAATCAGGAGATTTCAAAATTGGAGCCTCCTGTACTGCTTTCTTTATTTTTTCAAATGCCTATTGAGCTTCTTCATTCCAAACAAGCTTGGCATCCTTGTTTAATAATTTGACAATGTGTTTAACAATTTCTACAAAATTTACTATGAATCTTCAGACAAATTTAATCTTTCCTAAAAAATATTGCACACCTTTTAAGTTCTTTGGAGGAATCACCTTTTGAATTGCTTCTACTCTCTCAGGGTCTATTCTTACCCCTTCCCTAGACACTATATTTCCCAGCAACTTCCCCTCTTTGACTACAAAATGACACTTCTTGGGATTTAGTGAGACACCATATTCCAATGCTTTGTTAAAAATCTTATCCAAGTGATCACAATGATCAATAGCCCTTTTGGAATATGCAGTTAAGTCATCTTGATAAATAAC
>MU228390.1:1322122-1353723 GCA_018584345.1 Thuja plicata | reverse complement strand
CTTTGTTAAAAATCTTATCCAAGTGATCACAATGATCAATAGCCCTTTTGGAATATGCAGTTAAGTCATCTTGATAAATAACCATGAATAGATCAATGAATTCCTTGAAAGCAACATCCATAGCCCTTGGGAAAGTCACCCCTTCATTTATTAATCCAAAAGGCATTATGATATACACATAAGTTCCCCATGGAGTAGTAAATGTAGTTTTATACTGCTCTGACTCTTTGACTAAAACCTGGTTGTAACCTGAGAAACCATCCATCATAGACAGCAACTCACAACCAGTCACCTTGTGTAACATTGCTTCCATATTGGGTAATGAATAAATATCTTTCAATGAAGCAATATTTAGGTTCCTAAAATCCACACATAGCCTGATATCACCGTTCTTTTTTCTAACTAGCACTAAATTTGATACCCAAGTTGAATGTCTGATAGGCTGGATTATCCCAGCATCCTTGAGTTTCATCAACTCTTGCTGCATTTTAGGAGCCAAAAAGGGGTTAATAGGCCTTTTTTTTTCCTAAATGGTTTTACATCTGATTTCAATGGGATTTCATGTTGAAAAAGGTCTTCTCTATATGCTTTCAAGTCCTCATATGACCAAGCAAAGACATGTTTATATCTTCTCAGTAATTTAATCAGATTTATTCTTATGTGAGAATCTAAACCTTTTCCAATATAAACTATTTGAGGACTACTTTGAGATCCTAAATTTATTTCTTCTAAATCCTCTATCTTGGCATTGCTTAACTTTGATGAATCATTTTGCTGACTTATAAAAAATGCTTCAAGCTCAACCAGACCCCTAGGAATCTGATTAGAACTTAATTGGACAAATTCATTTCCAAAGATGTAGTATTTTTCATCATCATGTTCTAGTAAGGAACTACAATCTATACTCTGGTTCTCATAATGGTCTAAACATTGCATGAACCTCAAAATATCTTGATCATCCTGGAATACCTGCTAGTTGTATATGTTGTCTGAAACAACTGATCTTGTTTTGACTTCTAGTATTGACACCCCATGTAAGGTCAAATCATCATTTTTTAGAGAAACATTTGCTAAAAAATCAGCCATAATATTTTTTGACCTTTCTAACCAACTTATATCAAAGGCATCAAACATTTCAAGTTGATCCCAAATAGCATACTTGTACATTTTCAATCTGTCATTTTTTACAGCATATTTGGATCTGACTTGTGCTACCACCAACTCCGAATCGCCATAAACCTTTAAACATTTTATACCATGTTTGATAGAAATTTCAAGTCCTAAGAATAAAGCCTCATATTTTGCAGTATTGTTTATACATTGGAAGGCTACAATAAATGAGTACTAAAAAGTTGTACCTGATGGAGATATTAACAATACTCTTTCTCCTAATCCTTCTTTAGAGCAAGCACCATCAAAGTACATCTTCCAAAATCCATCTTCCTGCATGATTAATTCTCTGTTCAAAGGGTCAGCCTCTTGATCTTGACAATAAAGTTCATTTTTTTGCATCCTAAAATTTTCCATGTCTATCTCAATGCAATAGTTAACATTAGTGTCTTCAAATTTCTCTATCATGTGGGGAGTTCTACTCTCCCTTACGACCTTAAAATTTTATCCAGCAATGTTGAAAGTAGCATATGATAAATCATTTTGTATACTACCTCCCATTTGAGCACTCCATTTTATTGATAGCAACATTCCATAATGAGGTGGTATGTCAACTACTAGAACATTCATAGTCATTACTACATTAGGGCATACTGCAAGTCTATAAGGCATAGCCTCAATGGTACCAATTATAGGGACCTCTCTAGAGTCCATAGCTCTGCATCTCCCATAAGATGTATCAACTTGTAACCCCATTACCCTCATGATTTCAACTAGCATAACTGTATTAGAGGCTCTTGAATCAATCATGTAATTTTTGAGCATCTTATCATTAATTATCAATGAAAGAAAAAATGGGTCAACAACTTTTGGGGAAGAAATTGCATTCAAGAATATTTGAGGAATTTTAGATGTCAACACCTCTACTTCATTTTCCTTGATAATTTAGGCCTCTTGGAAACATCCACTGGACTCTGAACCTTTATTGTGGGTACATTGTTTAATAATGACATTACTTTTTCCTTATGTTCTTTAATCCTCATCATTTCCAGAAATGGAACCTTAACTGTCATCTGGGACAAACATTGACCCATATCTACTGGAGTGTATCTCATATCTAAAAATTTTGATTTGTCAATAGTAACATCATTTTCTTCATTGTGTTCTTTTTGAGCTGACTCTTTTAACTTGTTATTTTCTATCTTTTGAACAGGAAATTTTTTTTCTTGTCTTTTCACATCTTCCTCTTGTACAACATTTGGCTCTATGGCTTTTGTAATAATCTTGACCTTATGTTTATTTACATTTTCACTAGGCCCATCTTTTTTTTGCACATATTTAGTGTCTATTTTATTTTCCTTTATAAAGACACCTAAGGGTTGGCTGCTAGCACCACCTACCACCCTGTTCCTTAAGTGGTAATTGCTTCTAGCTTTATTCACTAACTCTGTAGTGATTCTAGCCTTCTCTTCATCTGAAGCTTTCCTAATGAGTGGAACATCTTGATTGTCTTGGGCATAACATCTTATATCACCATCAGTCTCCTCAGTTTCACTATCAGATAAGATCTGTTAATGACGATTCTCCATCCTTCTTTGTGAAATGTAATAATCGTGATTTTCCTCTTCATTGTCTAAGTCTATATCATGGCATGAATAAGTATTGGTCATACTATGATCACACTGTTCACCATCATCATTCCCCTATTCTTCACTTACTCTTAGGTCTAAGGAAACTATACAAAAATCAGGGTTATGAGGGGCCTCACATGCTTCACACCAAGTATCATCATTGCAAAAATGAACAGAGTTTTTGTGAAGAGGGTCTGGAGTTCTATTGTGTGTCTTATCTTTTCTAACTACAGTAATAGGATTTTCATCCTTGAACTGAGTTCCATAAGGATGGTTTTGCATCCTATTTTGAGGATTATAGGTAGCATTATAAGAAGGCCTATTGTTCTGGGGAGCTTTATATTCTTTGTACTCTGGTTCTTTCAAATTACTCCTACTAAACCTTGAATCATCCCTCCTATTTAACTTACCAGATACTCTTCTATTCATTTCAATATTGACTGCTATTTTATAAGCATCAATAAGAGTTCTAGGGTTTTTATCTCTAAGAGCATATCCAATTTTAGAATCAAAGGTGTTCAAATAAGTTGCTACACATACCTCTTCATCCAGCCTTATCTTCTAAAATAACTTGTGCATAGCTCTCTAAAATCTTGTATTAAACTCTGTGACTTCCTCATTATAATTCTTTTTAATATTATTGAACTCATTCAATAAAAAGCCTTTATTTATTTTGTCTCCATATTGATCTTTAAACAATTCGATCAACTCATCCATAGAAATAATAGATCCATTAGATAGGCTTCTAAACCATTCTCTTGCATCTTCAACTAAGGACTGAACAAACAATTTCATCAATACATCCTCATGAGTGATATTCAGATCATCAACAAAATCAATGAATTTTCTAAGATGTGTTTCACAAGATATAATATTATTACCTACAAACTTAGGGATTTTTTCTCCTATATCACCCACATCTTTAGGAAAATCATTAGGATATCTAGGTATACTAACAAAATTAAATTTTTTGTACCTTTCAATGTGCAATGGTTTCCTTTGAAAGCTGTCATCCTCCTTAGCAGTAGTGGCCCTTTTTTTAGATGCAGTAACATTCTCCGGGCCAGCATAAGCATATTTTGAGGACTATAAAAAATCTATCTTTTTCTTCATTTCAACAGTGGCAGCCTCCATTTGAGATTTTTCCAACATTTTTTCCATAGTTTCTTTTTCAAATCTCAATTTTTCCAAATCAATTTCCAACTTAGACATTTTCTTAGTTAAAGGCTTTTGAAACTTAAGTTCTTGATTCCTACTTTCACTCATCTTTTGCTTTCCTTTATCCTTTTGTGAAATAGGAGCCTTATGAGTGACTGATATTTTTTTGTCCCTCTGAGACCTCTCTGTATCTTTTATACTTTGATGTTTTGAAGGATTTCTTCTATTCTTATCCACATTCTTAGGGTCACTCTGTTTCTTTCTCATTTCTCTCTCTTTCTTCATTTGTTGAACCAAAGCTAGCTATTTCAAGGATAACTTCTCTTCATTTTCCAGCATATCAGAGGGAGCATCTTCTGAATCTGAATTAGGAGTAATAGTCTCTTCTCTTTCACTAGAAGTAGAGGTGATTGTGGGTGTTTCTAGTACCCTTTTAGCCACTTCTTCATAATCTAAAGTATTTCCATCATGAGACTACTAACTTGCATTTATTTCTCTCCTAACATTGCCCTCTTTACCTCTTAGAGGGGTCTCATCCATGTTGACTGGATCTTTATTTTTTCTCCAAGACATCTCCATCCTTGATGATGATGGAAGTCCACCATATAATACTTTCTCAGGATTTGTCCTCATCCTTGACCTAGTATTAATTATTGAAAGATATTCACTCAATTTGCACTAATCTCAGATATTTTCTTTTAGAGTCGCCACCCAATAACTTGGGATGAATGAATACTTATCAAAGGATAATATGACAAAAACCACCAATATGATTTGTAAAATTTTAATCTTTGAAACACCAAAGACTTCTGACTACTCGGACTAGAGATATTCTGAAACTTCTCAACCAGACTTTATAATCTCTATTCCCCAGTAGAGTCACCAATTTGTTAGTGTTTTTTCTTGCTAGGCCTCTAAAAGATATTTGAAATCTTAAACAACTCTATGACCCCTGATGCCTTTTGATACTATGACTCAAGCTAGGGAAAAAACACTAATTGATGAGGTTCTTGATAACACTGGGGATATCTATTACCACCTCCTTCTTTTTGAGATCCACTAACTCAGGTAGGTTTTACCTATGACTAATTACTGTCTTAATAGTATCTTTAGAGTGGATTGAACCTTATGTACTGAATGCTCTATTTTAGATGGACATGTATGTAATAGTACAGATGACTATGATTATTATAAGAAAAAGATTAGCAATCCAAATCAATATCTTAATGATAGCAGATAGCAACATAACCAAAAGATGCATTCTTCTTTCCTTTTATAACTCTTATGAATCTAGGAGGAATAAACTATTTGATTTTCTCTTTAAGAAATCAACAAATTTCAACTATGATCCTCAAGAACACAATTGATTCCAAAAAATATTCTAAAAGTGATTGATTTAAATAGTTTTTGAATGTTTGGATAATGACAGATTATCAAATCAATTTCTAGACCAGTGCCTATCGTTTGAGCTATATAGTCAATAACTTAAAGTTCACAGAAAAACATAAAAACAAAATACTGTAAGATGCCTTACAACTTACATACAATTCAAATAAGATGCCTTACAAATTATCCTGGCATCTCTATAATATTGTATCAAATATTTAACTATTTTTATGCTCCCTGAAACCACTTACAAAACTTAGTTCTTTCCTTGAAAGAAACTTGCAAGTGATTAGATAACTACCTTATAGCTAAAATGCTTGAAAATGCCTTACAAATTCAAACATAAAAGAGCATACACAACAATTAAAGAGACAATAATGAAGATAGAGTAGAATTACGCTATATTTATATTAATATGATCTTGCTTCAGTACAGAAAAATATTGAAAGCTTGAAAGACACATATAGAAGTCTAGAAAGGTTGATTTTATATATATTTCATCTCTCTAAGAATTACAATGTTGATCCTATATATAGGCCCTTAACCATCTTGGAATCCTTTATTCTAGGATGAAACAAGCCTTGGATGGTTTAAGGAACCTAACCCTAAAAAGTATAGAAAAGACAAAAAAAAAAGGAATGAAGAAGCAGTGGGAGGACAAAATAGAGGATAAAAATATGATACTATTTGTCCTTTTTGGAATCTGGCACCTTTGTCTAACAATGTTCAGGATAGCTTCTAGTATTTGTAGCAAGACAAAGTGACCGCCATTGTAGGCTAACTTACACTTATCTCCATAAATAGCTAACCTCCTTGTTATCAATGATCAGGCACCAGGTGTTCTCCTCTACTCTTCATCAAGAATTTCCTCCTCAATTTCAGGCTTCTTCTTCTTAGGCCTAGTCATCAGGTCCCATGCGGTCACCTCATCTTCAGTTGGCCACTTGAAGTCTTGAGTGCTTTGTACCTATGCTTTTTTCCTTTCCCACCTAACATCAGTAATGCTTTTAACATCCATTAGAAATTTATTGATGTCAGTTTCAACTCTGAAGGCCTCATCCAAAATCTTATTAAAGCCTTCAATATCTAAATCAGATCCTAAAATGAATGCCTCATTATTAGGCATCTTACTGTCAAACTCATTCTTCTAGAACTCCAAGGCCTTTATCTGATCATCTTCTTCTCTAAGGGGAGGAACAAATCTATTGAAATCTGAAGAAAACATGCTCAATTTAACTTCTACTTGGTTTAACTTGCCTTTTTAAAATGACAAGGACACATTTACCTTTTTAATCTCATCTCCTACTTCTGTCACCACCTCAGGTAAATCTGATTTTAAAGGCTGCAAAAAGGAAAGCTTCTCAAATAGTTGCACCCTAGGAGACCAATTAACAAAATAAGGGTTCAATATAGCAAGGTACCCTATTATCTTAGCATGCAAAGTAGGAAACTTATTATAGGAATTGAGGATGGCATCTATCTTATCCTTCAATGTGTCAATTTTGTGTTGCAAAATGTACCTAAATGCATTCAAGGCTATCTCATTTTTCTTCTCACCTATGTCATCCTTTTCAACCACCTCCTCTGACTTTGCTTTCTCTTCAATTTGCAAAGGTGGTTGTGAAGGTACATACACCACTTTAGGCTTTTCTTCTAGTTTCTTTAGCAACTCAGCAATTGCTTTATCCTATTAGTGTATGTTTATATGGCACACCTCTTGGTCTTTTGCCAAAGCACTGATTTCTTCTATCAACATGCTACACTTATCAGATAGTTTCTTGGTCTTGTCCTCATTTAACTGTGCCCAGTGTGTCATAACCTAGGATATCTCTAGATCCCTTGTATTCTGCACTGACCAAACCATCTGGTTACCCACCATATTCTCTTGGATGTTTACCAACTAAGGTTTCTGCCCTTTTGGGCAAAGCCTCCACATGGAAAAGGCTTGAGACTTTGGGCTATATCCAAAACCCTTAATCATTTCTCCCATTTGTACCTCACTTGCCATTTTCAAATCCGGCTGCTTTCTTATTTGATCAATTATGAAAGCTGAGGCCAAATCCCAGCCCTCAGCAAGCAATATACCACTATTTAATACCATTTTCCTGGCATCTTTTGGTGATATGTCCTCACTGTCAGGGTCATATGATTATAGGGCCAAAAGAGCCTCATTTTTTATTGTTTCTTCACCATCAACTTTCAATTGAGCTCTTATTTTCTCCTTCTTATGCCATCTCAAGAAGTCTTTAAACTCCTCAGTCTTGATGAAATTATCATCACTTAAAAACTGTTGCTGATGTATTAACCTTTCATCAATACATGACTTGAGAGGCAACTCAATGTTTTCCTCTATATCAGGTTGTTGCTTCTTTCCTTGTCAATTCAATTTTCTTAGGTTATGGTCATATAACCTGTTCCTAGGAACTAGGGCACTTGCTTTATCCTTTTTCTTTTCCTGCCTAATAGTTGAAGGCTAGCCTATGTCCACCTTTTGCCTCTTGGCTGAAGGTTCCTCTTCATCATCTGGCTGGGAGACCTCTGTTAGGTCAATAATATGGCCCTCTTCTCCTTACAACTGTGGTGCCTCTACAACATCCTATTGAGGCTGATCATATTGAGGTGGACAGGCATAGTCACCATCACTACCACTTTCATATTCTGACTCTGAATGTTCAGGCCCCTGGGGTCCTTTCTTATCTAGAACATTGTCAAGTTGCTCACAAAGAACATAGAAATTATAAATCATGACTTTGATTCTATCAAAGTAGGGCAAATCAGGATAGAAGCCTCCAAAATCCAACCCATTTCTCTTTATCTGTGTTTCTAGCTTCAACAATTCTTGAATCCTCTCCCTTCTTGTTCAGATCTCATCTTCATCCAGAAGGTTTCTTGTTGCATCCTCTTCAATAAACTCACAATGGACATTTTTATTAGGGATTGTGGGTGTATACATCCTTCTAACTCCTGCCATAAAACCCTCACGATCAATATATCTATTTGAGCCTTTCCCCATTCTGCAACTCTCCGACCACTGGCTGACTATGTCAATGGCACCTTTGCCAATAGTGAAATTGAAAATTCTAAATTGCCTAAGGGTTAGGGTCCCCTTCCTATGAGGTGAAAAATGCTCATTATCTGTCAATAAAAGTTGCCAGATGAATTCCATGGCAGAAACTCTTGATGGCACATGGTAAGGCAAGATATGGGGTGGATGTACACATACATATACCCTGATCATGGTAAAGTTTTTTTCAAGAAAGAAGTCTCCCCAGTTATGATCTCCCTCCCACTTGTCTACATAATCACAAGGCCTCAGTAGTTGGAGCACCTTGATTGGGTGTCTTGTCTTTTTGATGCCCATACTCTGCATTATTGGATAAACAACCCAATTCTCAAATGCACAGTAATCACAATCCTTGGACGTATAATTCCAAATCCTAACCCAAAACTGAATGGGATTAGGCTTTTCCTTAAAAATCCTTTGAGGATCCAAATTGGTCACATCCATGATCCTAAAGTTAAAATGCAAAAGTAAATGCATCAGGATGGAATAGTGAAAGAACCTAGGTTCTTTCTCCTTGGCATCCTTCATCTTCATCTGTGTTTCTACAAAACCTTCATGCATCTCATCAATAATGTATTGTATATAGTCATAACTAGTGCTGGACTGCACCTCTTGTAAGTCCAGAACCATCATTAAAATTCTAACATTAATCTTCTCATCTCTTGCATCTCTCCCTAAAAACTACACAAGGCATAGGCAATATATTTGATATAGAAGTGTAGGTCCTTAAAGAAATAGGGTGTGGTACCAGGTAAAGGAGTAAGATGGTTCCTAACCTCCTTATGCATGTGTTTCTAAAATTGTCCCCTAGCAATTCCAGGCTTTAACCTATATCTCTCCTCTTGCTTAGTAAGATTCATTTTTGTGGACATGGTACTATACAAGACAAAAGCTTGCATGAATGAGTGTCTATTCAGGATAAGCAGGACAGTGCCATCATTTTTCTTAATTGTCCTAGACAGAAAATCATAGTGACTGGAAAGACCTAAAAACAAATCTAAATCTACATAGACGTCAGGGACAATTAACCTAGCTAGATCACAGGTCCAAGGGTTTGACACTGGAATGGCCTTATCAGAATTGTTATAAAATTAGTTTAAAAGAGAAAAACCTATTGTTCCCAGATTTTCAGCGTCCCTGATGTCACAGTAATCATCAGTAAGCCTATTTGCATTTTCTCTTTTGTTTTGTGTAGAACCCGACAGCAATTTCAGGAATTCATCAGAATAATTCCTTTTTCCTTTGGTATCATCCTCTATCTCATCGCTCCTCCCACTGGTAGAAGCCACACCGACTACTCTACTCATGTTTTCTTTGTTTCAATCCTCCTTTCTTTACCGATATTGAAACAAATCTTCTCCCAAGACTCACTTCTCTTCTCTGTGCATGTTCCCTTCAATTTCAAAACTTGACAATCAACTGAGTACTCTACAACTAAGCCAATTTCTTTTCTTAATTCAGAAAACCTAGCAATTCTTTTCTCTATAACTCTGAATGAAAGATAAGTTAAAAATGAGCCTTCAATCAACTCATTATGATAACTATTTTAAGTACATAGCTCATCATTTTAAAAATCATCAATTCTGTATTCAATTCAGCATGCTGTGAAATTGATTGAAAACCTAGCCGTAGTTCATGAGTGTGACAGGAAATCAAATTCATATATGTGTATCTTCAGAAAAACCTTATAAAATTTGAAGGTGATGACATGTCTCTATGTGATTGGATTTCTGTCATATATCTCAGCTACCCTTTTTATTCATCAATCAATATCCTGGATTTTCATTGGATGCTAAATGATTCAAGTTGTCATGTCAGCAACTGCCGCCTTTTCTGAAAATTCATATCGAGCGAATACACAACTATGTATTATCTCTTTCTTGCTGACCCAACTTCATAACCCTCAATTCTTCTGGAGACTAAGTGACTATGTTTCTTTCTTTTCCTGGCTAACCATGGTTTATTTCTGGCGATGATGCGACTAAAGAAATCAAAGTCACTAGATGAAAAACTTAACTCATAGTTGATTCAGAGAATCCAGGACTGACGGTTACCTTTATATCTTATAGTTATCTCCAAGTTGCTGAATGTTACTTTTCTTTATGAGACCCCATGACTTACCTTGGTCACTTAATTGCTGATTGCAAATGTTAATTAACCAATCTTTCATAGACTACGTGACAAGCATTGGCTTTTGGTTTTAATTCAGAGACTATACGACAAAAAACTATCTCCAAGTTACGAGCACTTTTACCTTTAAGCCTTTTTGATTTAGAGATTTTGTGACCACCGTTTGATCTGTTCATCTTTGCATCCAATGGCTCCACTAAGTCACTAAATATTTCTTAGTACCTTTATATCAATTCAAAGACTACGCAACAAAAAAGCACTTTATAGCCTTAGTCTCTTAATCGCCAGATGATCTTTTTTCTTTGGGAGACTATGCGACTAACCTCTTAATCCTTTCACCTTTGGACACGTGTCTCCTTCCATTGATTTTCTCTAAATCTCTAAATAAAAAATGACTCATTATCCTAATCCAAAGACCACCTGACTGCCTTATGTTCCAAACTACATGCGGTTAGTCACGAAGTCTCAGCATCTTTCTCTTAACTGTCAAAACATTTGGAGACTACACGACATGAACTTTATACTTATTACATAACTGCAAGACAATTTAGAGACTACATGACTGAAGGGATCACCAAGTCTCATAAAAATTCACTAACTACTAGATCATTCATGAAACACCGCGACTCATCTGTGGGCCCATTTTCTAATTGCTACCATGTTTTTTTATTTAGAGACTTCAAAACTGAAGGGCTCTGCAAAGTCTCATAAGACAAGAAGAATATTCCATTTCATTTAGAGACATCCCGACACAAGCCAATCACCAAGTCTTGTAATAAAAAAGAATATGCTATTAGGATCACGCAACAAGGCGACTATGGTTTAAAACACATGACTTAAGTTGTTTCAAAAAAGGTAACGCCAAAATAGAAACATGATCGATATTTTAGGGTTTTTCTCATTTTGGCTTAGAGAAGGACCTAGGGTTTTGAGGTTTTGCATTTTCACATAGATTTTGACCTACAAACCCTAAAAATTTCAACAAGGATAATACAAAGAACTGAGAGATTTCTATTTTAGGAAAGAAAAGAGCACTAGGATCAGAAAAATTTGGCAAACAGACCAGAACAGGGAAAACAACCAACAGGGTAACATTGTGACTTTTCTCTTTTACTCTGACCATCGGTGTGCACTCCATCGGTGTATGTAGTCACTCTGTGAATACTTTAACTTATATGCATTACTGATATCATAGCCTTTTATTCATCGATTCTTTGAAGTCTTTGGTAGTATTTCCATGACCATACAGATTACATCAAGATGACATCAATGACAATACAATATATTAACTAATTTAATGCTTTGCATGGTCATCAACTTAACATCTTCAAACATTCAATCAGTTACATGTCATCAATCTCTCCCTTTGGCATTGATGGAAACATACTACATTAGCATACTATACTATTACTAATACAATATGAAATATATAGTTTCATCAAGCTTTCCTAATGTAACTATTACAAATGTTTGGTTTTTGTTAAGCTCAAATAGCTTAGATTTGTTTCATGTAGCTTTTTGTATGTCTTTAATCCCTTCATTGGATAGATGTATAATCTTTCTTTCTCTGATGTGATGTGTTCTCTCCCTGCGTCAAATTTTCTCCCTTTGACTGTTCTTTGTTCTTTTGATGTTTCTTGTCTAAAATTTTCTCCCTTTGTATGTACTCTCCATTTCTAGTTACATCTCTCCCTTTGGATACTTTGATGGATATAATCTCTCCCTGAGGTGATAATGGATAAAATCTCTCCCTAAGGTGATAATGAAATATTTCTCTCCCTTTGACAATGATGCCAAACAAACACTTTTGCCAAACAAAATTTTGACAGTAATGTCAAACAAATCCTTTCTATCCATAATATATTCCTTGAATTTCCCAATCCATCGAAAATCACTCTGTTTCTCAGAGTAGATAAATACCCTTCTATGTATAGATGTATCTTTTAAGTCCATCTCTCTTCTTGCATCAACATGAATGATATTCTGATAATATGTAGGTTGATGCAGTTGTCTAGTCATCTTAATGACCAGTATTCAAGGGTCTGACTTGATGACATGTAACTGATTAAATGTTTGATAAATGTTAAAGATAATGCAATGCATTAAATCAGTTAATGATTTGTATTGTCATTGATGTCAACTTGATATCATTTGTACGGTCATATACATAAATCCAAATACTTTAGAGAACCAAAAGAATAAAGGTTATGCTTTTAGCAATACATAAAAGTCAAGTATTCACAAAGTGACAAACAACACCGACGGAGTGCACAGCATTGGTAAAATTAAAGAGGAACAATCACATTGATACTCGACAATCAAAAGATAGTGTTTACCAATGAGTAAAATTCTAATGATGTCCAAAGGATAGAGATCACGAAGCTAACTGGAGTCTTGCCGACATAACTTTCAGTTGTCACTGACAACTAACTACAAAGATGACTGACGGAATAGAGAGTTCAGAAAATGACAAAATATCTAGCTGGCAGAGCTAAATAAGGACTTAACTGGATGTCTACTTTTTTTTATTCAACCAAAGATAAGTAATTGATTTAAAGTTGATTTGTATAGTTGGAAAGAAGATATCTACGAGACAAATCAGGAGTTATTCTTTAAATCTAATTGGATGGATTGTTTTTCACACCAAGAATCAAGAATCATGAAACAATGAATATCATGTCTATATAAGAGACACGCTTAATTCATTTTTTGTATATACATGAAAAGTAGATTAAGGGGAGTGAATAGAAAGAGGATTCTAAATAGAAACTGATGAAGAACTACTTCATATAGTCTTGATCAATGAAACTGAAGGAGAGCTAAGAAATTCTGCACACACCGACAAATAGTGAAGAATAGCATCACAAAGAAAAAAGTGTGGAGCACAAAGAATTGAATTGATACATTCATCAGAGAGGTAATGTACTTAAATAGATCTAAAATTATTCAATTCAAAGTTGTATCATGAATGGGTCATAGTGTTTCAATTTAACCATTGAAGCATCAATTCTCTTAATAGAGCAGGACTTAACAGTCTTCTATATATTGAAGTACATCCCAAGGAGTGCCAAAAAGGTTGATTCATAAAAGTAGCATTGGACTTGCCCAATACCTATTGATAATCTAAGAAGGAGGTTGATTCAAGGATGGTAGAAATAGATGCCCGATAATAAGTGACAACCTCTATGTATAAAATCCTCTAACAAGGTCACACTTAACAGTGTGTTTGTAACCTTTAACAGGGTTGGCTCCTAACAGGGCTCACTTCAGAAGAGTAAAAAATTAGGGTACCGATTCCAGTGGGTTTTCCCTTAATAGGATTTCCACATTAAAATTCATGTGCTATGTGTGTATGATTCATTTCTTTATTGTTTTTTATCTGACATAGTTAACACTAGATTGATCGGTATACTCTTCTTATTTACTAAGTTTTGGTAAATAGTTATACTACTTATCGGTAATCAAGGAGAATAAGGACAGACAAGGAAAATTGACAGACAGTTAAATCATTATTAGTATTTCATAGCATGCATCTTTTAGGGACATAATAATCTAAGGTTTATTGATTGGTGGTTAAGTTTGAAAGGATACATTTTTGAGGCGACTGATTCACCCCCCCCCCTCTCAGTTATTACTAACAATTGGTATTAGAGCTTGTGTGCTTAGAAGGAAGGTTTCAAGATCTAAGCCAAAGATCATAGGATGAATAGATGAGATGTGCCCAAGTTGAACAAAGATAATTTTTCTTCATGGAAAAGTAGGATAAGACTCCACTTATTAGCTATTGGTAATGATGTTACTCAATTCCTAGATACGAAATATGTGTTTCCCATAGGATCATTAATAGTAGATCAATTGAGAGAGAAGCATGAACATAAATGCATGGTCATAGAGCTTTCTTCCTCACTCTCTCATGCTAAATTTTAAGATGTCAAGGATTGAAAAATTACAAAGAATATGTGGAACAAACTAAAGCTTGTACATGGAGGTGATACAAATGTTCTAAGACCCAAGACAAAAAGCCTTAGAGGAAAATTTTATGATCTCAAAATGAAAGAAGGAGAAAACATCACATAGTATAGCACAAGAATAAAAGAAGTAGTCAATTCTATATGAGGAGTTCGAGGTACACTTGAAGAGGAGACAGTGGTAAGTAAAATATTAAGAACCTTACTGCCTGTATATGCTATTAGAGTTTCTTCCATTCAAGAAATGAGAGCAGTAGCAAACAATATAGTTACTCTTGATAGTTTAATTGGTAGACTGATTTCATTTGAGATGAATAAATTTGATAATAGTGTCTTACCAAACTTAGAATCTTCATTTAAGTCTTCTATGAGAATAAGAAAATCAAGTCATAGACACACATCTAAAAGAGATAGTGAAAGTGAAAGTGAAGAAGAAGGTCTAGATGAAATAGAAGTACTTATGGCTACAAGAATGCAGAGAGGCAAAGGTAAATACAAAGGCAAGTTACCACTTGTATGCTCTAATTATAAAGAGATTGGACACTTTGATGCAAGATGTCCAAACAAAAGAAAAGATGACAGAAGTAATGATAGATCTTTTGAGAATAAATCTGACAGAGGTGGTAACAAAGATTACAAAGGTTACCGACAATCAGAAAGAAGAGATACCCAAGACTACAAGGACAAAGGAAAGAAGGGTAGTTACCTATCAAAATGCAATGATGATGATACTGACAGCGAATCTGATGAAGACATCGAGATGGTGTTTGTGGATGTAAAAGATGATTTCGATGATGATGAAGAAAGGTATGTAGAAATAGCTCTCATATCTAAAATTAGCAAAAATGTTGTTTGGATCATAGATAGTGGTTGCACTCACCATATGACCGGGGATAAGAAAAAGTTTGAGACTTTTGAATACTATAAAGGTGGTTCAGTAAGAATGGGTAATGACGCACCTTCTCCAGTTGAAGGTAGAGGAACAATAATCCTAAATAACCTGATTAAATGTGAAAATGCTTATTGGGTAAAAGGATTGAATTATAGTCTGTTGAGTGTTTCTTAGCTAAATAATTTAGGTCACAGAGTATCATTTGAGAATAAGAAAAAGATCTTCAATGAATCAAGATGACTGATTGGTATAGGTGAATAGACTAAAGGTAACTTATTCTATCTGAATGATACTAACACCACTTGCTTAATGACTAGAAACAAAGACTTATGGTTGTGGCAGAAAAGATTGTGTCATGTGAATTTTGACAACATGATGAAAATAAGCAGAAGGAGAAATGCAAGAGGCTCACTGATGATGACAAAGCTAGACAACATCATGTGCAAGAATTGTCAAAAAGGTAAAATGACAAAGTCTAGTTTCAAAAGTAAAACCCATACATCTGATGATATTCTAGAATTAGTCCATACTGATTTATGTGGACCTACAAGGACAAAGAGTTATTATGGAGATATATATTTTATTCTCTTTGTTGATGATTACTCTAGAATGATGACACTTATGTTTGTTAAAGATAAATCTAAAGCATTCAAGATGTTTAAATGGTATAAGGCTATGGTAGAGAAACAAGGTGGTAAGGATTTGAAATTCTTAAGTTTAGATAGAGGAGGAGATTTTATATCAGATGAATTCACTAACTTTTGTAATGAGCATGGAATCAAAAGACAGGTCTCTGGACCAAGGACACCACAACATAATGGAATTTCTAAAAGAAAGAATAGATCCATAGTTGACTGTGCAAGGACACTGATGATAGAGAAAAGCATCACCCAAATATTCTTGAGGGAAGCTATCAGTACTACTATTTACACTTTGAATAGAGTATAATTGAAGAAAGACACCAAAAAGACACCTTATGAGCTATGGTATGGATACACACCCAATGTAAGTTATTTCAAAAATTTTGGTAGTCAATGTTATATCTTAAAATGTGATAGAAATAGAAAAATTGACTCCAAGAGTGATGAAGGAATTTTTCTAGGGTATTCTACCAAGAGAAAGGCTTACAAATGTCTAAACAAAGCCTCTAACAAAATTATTGAAAGTGTAAATGTAGAGATAGATGAATTTGCAGAGAAGAATGAACAGGAAAGAACTAAAGAACC
The DNA here is from genome assembly GCA_018584345.1 of Thuja plicata. Taxonomy (NCBI): domain Eukaryota; kingdom Viridiplantae; phylum Streptophyta; class Pinopsida; order Cupressales; family Cupressaceae; genus Thuja; species Thuja plicata. The sequence continues at coordinate 1,337,158 of MU228390.1, read as the reverse complement.
AGAGGATTATAATAAGTTCACTTACAATGAGGAACCTCACACCCTACCCTACCAACAATGTAGAGCTCCCAATAAATAGTTCTTAAATCCAGAACAACAAAATGTTGCAACCGACGGTAAGGCTACAAATACCGATGGTCAGAATAATAATCAAAATAATGTGCAAGGTGATGAAGAACAAAATAAAGGACAAAGTGATGATCAGGCTGAAAGAAAAAGAGTTGAACCTGTACTTGCAAGATATGTAAGAAGGAACCATCCAGAGATCTAGATCATAGGAGATAAGAAAGTTGGTACAAGAACAAGAAGTAAGTCCTTAAACTCAAATTGTTTACTTTGTGAGTTTGAGCCAAAATCTGTTAATGCTACACTAGATAATGAGGAATGTATAACTGCTATGAATGATGAGATTGAGCAGATTGAGAATAATAAGACATGGTCAATTGTGCCAAGACCAGATTAAAAGAATGTCATTGGTACAAAATGGATATTCAGGAATAAGCTAAATGAGAATGGAGAAGTCACAAGGAACAAAGCAAGACTAGTATGCAAGGGGTATGCACAAGAAGAAGGTATAGACTATGGAGAGACCTTTGCACCCATTTCTAGGCTAGAAGGAGTAAGAATACTACTTGATTATGCTGCATATAAAGGATTCAAGGTATATCAAATGGATGTCAAGTCTACATTCCTGAATGGAATACTTGAAGAAGACGTATACATTGAACAAACAGAAGGGTTTGTCAATCCAGACAAGAGAAACATGGTATGTAGACTTCATAAATCCTTGTATGGATTGAAACAAGATCCTAGAGCCTAGTATGAATGACTTCATTCCTATCTAATAAGTATTGGATTTGTAAGGACTAGTGAAAACAATAATCTTTATTTGAAGGAAGATATTGATGCTAATACTTTGATTTCTGAAATACTTTTTGATCACATCATATTTGGAGAAAATGATATGCTATGTAAATCATTTGCAATTGAGATGAGCAAAGAGTTTAATATGTCTATGTTTGGATAAATCAATTTATTTCTTGGTCTATAAATCATTCAACAAAGTGGAGGTATTTTCATTACATAGTCCAAATACATCAAAGAGGTCCTGAAAATATTCAAGATGGAATATTTCAAACCAGTTGGAACACCGATGGCTACTAGATGTAAGTTAAAAAAGGAGGAAAAGACAATAGAGGTAAATCAGACTTTATACAGATCAATGATTGGAAAACTCATTTATTTTGTACACACTAGACCATATATTGCACATGTAGTAGGAATTGTTGCTACATTTTCTGCTAACCCCAGGGAATCACATATGACTATTGTGAAAAGAATTCTAAGATATCTGAAGAACATTGAAGAATTTGGCTTATGGTATAGAAGAGAAGGCAAATTTGAACTTAAGGTGTTTACCAACGCTAATTGGTATAGAAATCTCGATGACTGAAAGAGCACAACTGGAGGAGCATTCTTTATGGGTGACAGACTTGTCACATGGATTAGTAAGAAGCAAGGATGCATCTCTCAGTCTACTACAAAAGTAGAGTATGTTGTTGCTACTACAAATTTCTCAAATATTGCATGGATCAAACAGCTGCTAGAAGGTATGCATATGAAGATCTTAGAACCAATAATTTTCTATTGTGATAACACGAGTGCAATAAAAATTTCCAAGAGTCTAGTCATGCATGCAAAGACTAAACACATTTCCATCAAGTATCATTACTTGAGAGAACAAGTTCAAGAAAAAGAGGTGATACTTGAGTATATGCAATCAAAAGAACAATTAGCTGATATCTTCACCAAGCCACTGCCCAAGGATACATTTGAGTACTTGAGAAAGAGACTAGGGGTCAAACCCTTGTCTACCAGTCAGTAAAATGACTGAAAGCTACATCAGCCTACATATTATTAGAATATCATTCATGTTGATGCAAGCAAAGAGATGGAATTCAAAGCTACATCTATATACAAATAGGTATATATTAGAACTAAGCACCAGAGAATATTGTTGTACTTCTAATTTATAAGGGAAATTCAAGGAATATATTATGGATGGAGAGAAATGATAGTTTGACATGAGTGTTAGATATTTGTAAGATATTTGTTTGGCATTATTGTCAAAGGGATAGAAAATATCCATATTATTACATCCTTCTAGAAAAGGGAGACAATGTATCTATTAGCATATTACTCCAACAGGGAGAGATTGTATTCTTAGGGAAAGAAATTATATGGAAAGATTATACAAAGGGAGAGTTGCAGACAAGAGAGAAATAAATCAAAAGAGAAGAACATTAAAAAAAAAATTTGACACAAAGAAAGGATACAACACATCAGAATAAAGAGAGCTGCAAGAATAAAATCTAAGCTAAAAATAGAGCTTACCAATGATCAGACATTTATCGGTTATCAAAATAAAAATAATGGCAGTTTGATGAAACTCAACTATTGTATTTCATATTATGTTAGAAATAGTATAGTGTGGTAATATAGTATGTTTCCATCAATGCCAAAGGGAGAGATTTATGACATGTAACTAATTAAATTTTTGATAAATGTTAAATATAATGCAAGGCATTAAATCAGGTAATGATTTGTATTGTCATTGATGTGAAATTGATATCATTTGTATGGTCATATACATAAAGCCAAAGACTTTAGAGAAACAAAAGAATAAAGGTTATTCTTTCAGCAATACATCAAAGTCAAGTATTCACAGAGTGACAAACAACACCGACAAAGTGCACACCATTGGTAAAAGAAAAGAGGAACAATCAAAGTGATACTTGACGATCATAAGATAGTGTTTCCTGATGAAGAAAAGCCACAGTGTTTCTTGATGAGTAGAATTCCAATGATGCTTGATGGACAGAGATCATGAAGCTAACTAGAGTCTCACTGATAGAAATATCAGTTGTCACTGACAACTAACTACAAAGATGACCAATGGAATAGAGAGTTTAGAAAATGACAAAATATCTAGCTGGAAGAGCTAAATAAGAATTTAACTGGTTGTCTACTTTTTTTTATTTGACCAGAGATAAGTGATTTATTTAAAGTTGATTTGTACAATTGGCAAGAAGATATCTACAAGACAAATCAAGAGTTATGCTTTAAATCTAATTAGATGGATTGTTTTTCATGCCAAGAATCAAGAAACAAAAAAATATCATGTCTATATAAGAGAAAATCTTAATTCATTTTCATATATACATGAAAATGGGATTAAGGGGAGTGAATAGAACGAGGATGTTGAAGAGAAACTGATGAAGAACTACTTCATATAGTCTTGATCAATCAAGCTAAAGGAGAGCTAAGGAATTCTATAGACATCGACAAATAGTGAAGCATAGCATCACATAGCAGAAAGTGTAGAGCACAAAGAATTGAATTGATACATTGATCAGAGAGGTAATGTACTTAAATAGATCTGAAAATCTGGAATTTAAAGTTGCATCATGAACAAGTCATAGTGTTTTAGTTTAACCATTGAAGCATCAAGTCTCTTAACAAAGTAGGACTTAACAGTCTTCTATATATTGAGGTACATCCCAAGGAGTGCCAAAAAGGTTGATTCATGAAAGTACCATTGGACTTGCCTGATACCTATTGATAGTCTTAGAAGGAGGCTCATTCAAGGATGGTAGAAATAGATTCCTGATACTAAGTGACAACCTCTATGTATAAAATCCTCTAACAAGGTTGCATTTAACAATGTGTTTGTAACCTTTAACAGGGTTGGCTCCTAATAGGGCTCACTTCAAAAGAGTGAAAATTTAGGGTACCAGTCTCAGTGGTTTTTCCCTTAATAGGGTTTCCACGTTAAAATTCATGTGTTATGTATGTATGATTCATTTCTTTATTGTTTTGTATCTGACATAGTTAACACTGGATTGATCGGTATACTCTACTTATTTACTGAGTTTTGATAAATAGTTATACTACTTATCAGTAATCAAGGAGAATAAAGACAAACAAGGAAAATTGATAGATAGTTAAATCATTATTAGTATTTCATGACATGCATCTTGTAGGGACATAATAATCTGAGGTTTATTGATTGGTGGTTAAGTTTGAAAGGATAAATTTTTGAGGCCACTGATTCACCCCCCCCCCCCTCTCATTTNGTTAAGTTTGAAAGGATAAATTTTTGAGGCCACTGATTCCCCCCCCCCCCCCTCTCATTTATTACTAACAATACCCCTAGTCTCTTTCTCAAGTACTCAAATGCATCCTTGGGCAATAGCTTGATGAATATATCAACTAATTATTTCTTAGATTGCAAATACTCTAGTATCACCTCCTTAGCTTGAACTTGTTCTCTCAAATAATGATACTTGATGGCAATATGCTTTGTTTTAGCAAGCATGACTAGATTCTTGGAAATTTTTATTGTAATGGTATTATCACAATAGATAATTACTAGTTCAAGAATTTGCATATGCATAGCTTCTAGTAACTATTTGATCCATGCAATGTTTGAGCATTTTACAGCAGTAGCAACATACTTTTCATCTGTAGTAGATTGAGAGATGCATCCTTGCTTCTTGTTGATCCATGTGACAAGTCTATCACCCATAAAGAATGCTCCTCCAGTTGTGCTCTTCTGGTCATCAATATTTCAATCCCAATCAACATTGGTAAAGACCTTAAGTTCAAATTTTCTTCTGTTCTATACCATAAGCCATATTCCTTGGTATTCTTCAGATATACTAGGATTCTTTTCATAGCAGTCATATGTGATTCCATGGGATTAGCATAAAATCTTGCAACTATTCCTACTACATGTGCAGTATCTGGTCTATTATGTACAACATACATGAGTTTTCATATCATTGATCTGTACAAAGTTTGATTTACCTCTGATGACTTGTCCTCTTTTTTCATCTTACATCTAGTTGCCATCAGTGTTCCAAATGGTTTGGATTCTTCCATCTTGAATATTTTTAGTACTTCCTTGATGTATTTGGATTGTGTAATGAAAATACCTTCATCTTGTTGGATGATCTGCAGACTAAGAAAGAAATTTATCTCTACAAACATAGACATCTCAAATTCTTTGCTCATTTCATTAGAAAATTATTTGCATAGCATATCATTGCCTCCAAATATGATGTCATCAACAAATATTTCAACAATCAAAATATTAGCATCAATATCTTCCTTCAAATAAAGATTACTATTTTCACTAGTCCTTACAAATCTAATACTTATGAGATAGGAATGAAGTCTTTCATACTAGGCTCAAGGTGCTTGTTTCAATCCATACAAGGCTTTGTGAAGTGTACATACCATGTTCCTCTTGTCTAGATCAACAAAACCTTATGGTTGCTCAATGTATACCTCTTCTTCAAGTATTCCATTTAGAAATGCAGACTTGACATCCATTTGGTATACCTCGAATCCTTTATATGCAGCATAAGCAAGTAATATTCTCAATCCTTCTAGCCTAGAAATAGGTGCAAAGGTCTCCCCATATTAAATTCCTTCTTCTTGTGCATACCCCTTGCATACCAGTCTTGCTTTGTTTCTGGTGACTTCTCCATTCTCATTCAGTTTATTTCTAAATATCCATTTTGTATCGATGACATTCTTGTCATTTGGTCTCGGTACAAGTGTCCATGTCTTTTTTTTCTCTATCTATTCAGTCTCTTCATTCATATCACTTATCCATTCATCATTATCAATTGAAACATTGACAAATTTGGGCTCAAAATCACAAATAAGACATCTTGTGTTTAGCGACTTACTTTTGGTTCTCATACCAGCCTTCTTATCTCCTATGATCTGGTTCTGTGGATGTTTCCTTCTGACATATATTGCAAGTACAAGTTCAATCCTTTTTCTATCATCTTGATCATCATTGTGTCCTTCATTCTATTCTCCATCATTTGGTACATTATCTTGAGCAATATCCTGATTCTCGATATTTGCAGCCTGATGCTCAAGTATAATGATCTATTGCTCGAGAGCTCTACATTCTTGGTTAGGTAGAGTTTCAGGTTCTTCATTGTAAACAAACTTGATGTAGTCCTCTAGTTATTTTGTGCTTTCCTTTTCATTCTTCTCTGCAAATTTATCTATCTTTACATTTGCACTTTCAACAATTTTGTTAGAGGCTTTATTTAGACATTTATAAGCCTTGCTCTTGGTGGAATACCTTAGAAATATACCTTCATCACTCTTGCATTCAAGCTTTCCATTTCTATGATCTTTTAAGATATAGCCTTGACTTATAAAGATCTTAAATTAACTTACATTGGGTGTGTGACCATACCAAAGCTCATAGGGTTCCTTCTTGTTGTCTTTCTTTAATTGGACTCTATTTAATGTGTAAACAACAGTGCTAACAGCTTCCCCCCAAAAGATTTGGGCAATGCCTTTCTCTATCATCAGTGTCCTTGCACAATCAACAATGGATCTATTCCTTCCTTTAGCAATTACATTTTTTTGTGGTGTCCTCAGTGCAGAGACCTATCTTTTGATTCCATTCTCATTGCAAAAGTTAGTGAATTCATTTGAAATAAATTCCCCTCTTCTATCTGATCTTAAGAATTTTAACTCCTTACCACTTTTTTTCTCAACCATTGCTTTGTACCATTTAAACATCTTAAATGCTTCTAATTTATCTTTTGGAAACATAACTGTCATCATTCTAGAAAAGTCATCAACAAAGAGAATAAAATACTTATATCCATAGTAGCTCTTTGTCCTCATTGGTCCATATAGATCAGTATGGAATAATTCTATAATTGCATCAGATGTATGGGTTTTTCTTTTGAAACTAGACTTTTTCATCTTATCTTTTTGACAATTTTTGCACATGATGTTGTTTGGCTTAGTCATCATCGGTAAACCTCTTACATTTCTCTTTTTGCTAATTTTTGTCATGTTTTCAAAGTTCACATGACACAATCTTTTGTGCCACAACCATAGGTCTTTGTTTTTCGAAATCAAACAAGTGGTGTTAGCATCATTCAGATAGAATAAGTTGCCTTTTGTCTTCTCACCAGTACCAACCATATTTCCTAGTTTATTGAAGACCTTTGCCTTCTTATTTTCAAATGCTACTCTTGACCTGAATTATTCAACTGAGAAAGAATCAATAGATTATAATTCAATCCATTTACCCAATAAGAATTTTCACATTTTATCTGGTTATTCAACATTGTGGTTCCTCTACCTTCAACTGGACAAGGTGTATCATTACCCATTCTTACTGAACCCCCATTATAGTAATCAAAATTCTCAAACATTTTCTTGTCACTAGTCATATGGTGAGTGTAGCCACTATCTATGATCCAGACATCATTTTTACTAACTTTAGATATGAGTGCAGTTTCTACATACCTTTCTTCATCATCATCTGAATCATCTTTTACTGCCACAAATATCATCTCGATGTCTTTATTAGATTTAGTGTTAGTATCTTCATCTTTGCATTTAGCTAGGTAACTGGATTTGTTTCCTTTGTCCTTGTAGTCTTGGGTATCTCTTCTTTCTGCTTATCGGTATCTTCTATAATCACCTCTATCAAAATTCTTCTCAAATGATCTATCATTAGTTCTGTCATCTTTTCTTATGTTAGGACATCTTGCAGCAAAGTTTCCAATCTATTTACAATTAAAAAAAAAAAGTGGTAATTTACCTTTGTATTTACCTTTGCGTCTCTGCATTCTTCTAGCCATAAGTGCTTCAATTTCATCAAGATCCTCTTCTTTACTTTCACTATCACTATCCTTGTCTTCGCGAAAGGATCACTGAGCCACATAGTGTCACTTGGGGGCCAGGGTCAAGAGGTACTACTAGGGTTACCTTCAAGGTTGGACTTATGTGATGACACTTCCCTATATACAGCTTAGGTTATCCTACGTGTGTCAGTTACTTCTGGTGTTGTTTAGTGTTCCTTGTTTGGGATTAGAGTGCTTCTAGGATCTTCCTTTGCATTGGAGTATGAGTTCATGTATACGTTGGTGTTTGTATTCTTGTTGTATACCCCATGTCATGGGCCTATTACTATCTCCTCAGCATGGTGGGAGTGGACCTTTGGTTCCACATGGTCGGGTGGTAGTTATTCTTATTACCATTGAGATTCCGATGGATTCTTCTTCATGCTTGGTTGTTCCTTGTTGCAGTTTCATCTTCATAGTCTTTTGGAGACTTATTCAGTTACTTGAGATGTATATTTGTACCATATGTTTATATTGGTTATCATCCTTTGGTGGATGCATTGTATTACTACATACCCTGCGACTTGTGCAGTGGATGTTGATTAGGTAGTATACCTTATGGTATCAGTTGTATATGTAATCTTTATTATGAGATATATGTAATTGGTTTCAGATTATGTAACCTTTATGTCAATTCTTATATTTGTATTCGTATATTAGTTGTGTAAGTAATTCTACGTCAAGGAACCCTCGAGGAATGTTAATCATGTATGTGTTGTATTTCATGTATGTCATGTACTTCATTGTGTTGCTTCTGCATTGCTATTAATATTGTTTGTAAACATTTTTAAAAAAAAATTATCCTGTGAACTTAGTGTCGTGTTTAGGTTAAGTTCTCCTGGGTTCCTTGGCGGGGCATTACAAAGCAATTACTGGTTTTACACAGCATCCAACATAAACATTGATACTAGTTTTGTCACATTCACAAGGAAGTAAGTACATAATAACATAATGCATCATCCATATTTTCTCTCTCCACATTTTTTCCTCATAGAAAAAATTTATATTTCCTCATTACAAGGGATATACCATCTATCAACAAGATTTCTATACTACTACCCACTAAGACATAGAGTCAATACACATTACATGCCAACATTTTATCTCTTCAAAAGTTATTTGAATGAGAACATATTTTAACTCTTACCAAATCATGAATAATCAATTCTGACTACTGTGATTAGTAAAATGAAGAGATTATACCTATACATCAATTAAAATATGCTTCCTATAGTTTCACCACCAATTACATTCATTTAATCATTAGATAAGCTTAATACCACCCTTACTTAAACCTCAAATCATAATCAAACTTTAAAGAATATATTCAACATTAGTGGTATAAATCATACATGTCTTAACTAACATCTTTTCATAATCATTCATTAAGTAGAGGTAATATAACAATCATAATAATGGCTCATTTTTAATTCTTTTTATTAATTTCCCCATACCACAATCCTAAAGACATAATCTGAAATCCTAACATGCTTCAATATTGCACAAAGAAATATATTTTAATTTGATCATACTTACCTACATATCGGAATCGCATCTGAACTTTGGAGATTTAGGTCCTAGTTCCAAATATTTATTTATTCACACCTAGAAAATCAACTCTATATTTTTATTATAATGACAACTTTGTTATTCATTATAAAGGTAAGAAGGTAATCCTCATGTTCATCTAAAATAATAATCTTCTAACTTAACTACTATTTGACTTAGACAATCCATAGTTCAAAAGATAAATACACACATTGGAGAAACCATATCAACATTAGACAAGGATGTTAGCCAATTTGTCAAAGTGTGTCAGAAATGTCAATATCACGGAGATATGATTCATGTGCTCATACAAGAGCTACACCCAATAATTACACCATGGCCTTTTTATCAATGGGGGTTTGATCTCATTGGGATGATTTATCCACCCTCATCCAATGGTCGTAAGTACATTATAGCTGAAATGAAATACTTCACAAAATGGGTAGAAGTTGTGCCATTAATAATTAAAATGGGTAAATAAATCTCCATGTTTATTCTAAACCACATCATTTGTCAATATAGTATTTCTCATGCCATCATAACAAACAATGGAAAGAAATTCAAGAATAAGGATGTGGATTAATTGTGTGAGACATTTCATATTACACACCATTCTTCTTCAATTTACTATCCTCAGGGAAATGGTCAAGCTGAAGAAACAAATAAGAACATCCTTAAAATATTGAAGAGATTGGTTGATAATTGAGGAAGGAATTCGCATTTACAATGGAACCTAATATTTTGGGCCTATAGAATGAGAATTAGAAAACCAATGGGGGCAACACCATTCTCTATGGTCTATGGAGAAGAAGTTGTCTTACCTTTAGAGGTTGAAATCCCATCTTTGAGAGTATCCTTGAAAGGGTTGATAATGGATGAGGATTCTAGGGTTGTAAGACTTCAACAATTGGAACTATTAGAAGAACATCAAACTCAAGCCTGTGAACACTTGAAAGTGTAGAAAAACTAAATTTCAAGGAACTATAATAAAAAGATCAAGCCTAGAGAATTTCAAGTGGGAGATTTAGTATTGAGAGAGAACCCTAAGAATCAAGAAGAATGAGAAAAGAAAGGGAAATGGGAATAAAGTTAGCTAGGACCCTTTGTTATTACTTCTTCTTTTGGCACAGGAACATACAAGTTGGCTGATTGTGAAGGAGATGAGCTACAAGAACCTATCAATAGCATTCATCTGAAGAGGTTTTATACCTAAGTAGATGAAAGTTTATAGGTTGAAATATTATTAGACTAAAGTGTATCCAAAGAGATTAGCATCATTCTTTGTGCATGAGAAAATTTCAAAATCCAAAAAAATGAGAAAAGTTAAAAATCTAAAAAAAAAGAAGGAAAGATAAAAAATTCAAAAATAATGGAAAAGAAGAAAAGCATAAAAAGAGGAAAATTGAGCATGAAGAAAGAAAAAATATTCAAAAAGATCCAACAAAATTTTTTCTTTGTGAAAACCTAGCAAATAGGTGCCTTGATGATATCAAAAAAAAAGAAAAAAAAAATCAAGAAAAAAAAAAGATAAAGATAAAAGTGCCTTGATGAAAACCTAGCAAATAGGCACCTTTGTAGTGAAAAAAGAAAAAAAGAATAAAGAGAAATAAATTCAAATGTTGAAAACCTATAAAATAGGTTCTTTTTGATCCCTTAAGTATTTCCTAGTTGCATTTGTACATATTGCATTTTCCATCTCATTGTCTATATCGTTGCATCCTTCATTTGTATATAGTCATAATAAAGTCTTTGAGATGCATTGTTAAAGCCTTTGTCACATATCAGATTTCATTTGCCTAGATTTACACATGGTTTCATATTCACTTGGAGGCAAAGATTGGTTTTGCACAAATGAATTCAATAACGATACCTTTTTCGGTCACATAACATGAGAGATTTTAAAAACTTCAACATACAGACATTTTTGAACCTTTAATTTATATCATTGTTCAAACCAAACATTCAATCTTGATCCTTGAACTTAATGACTTTATTATCAATATTAAATATAGACAAAACCTAACAAATCAAAATGAATGGAATTCTATTGAAACATATTGATACAATACAAGCACTTGAATTTTTTAATGATGTTAATTAAGTCTTGTTCTTTTTAGCTAATCAATGATGTTTTGACTATATTGGAGATGATGAAGACATGATATTTTTCTTGATTTATGTGTGACTATTTTGAGGAAGATCTACCAAAATATTTGAATTTGTCTAATTACATGGTCATCAAAGAATCATTGAGGACAATCACATATGGAGGAGGTTTGAACTTTATTTGTCTATACAAACGGCTACCTTGGACATTAAGATTTTCTATATCTTAATGCCAAAATTCACTTGCAATATTGAATCTGATGAAAATGGTATTCAGACTCCCATAGTTAGTTTATCAACTAGTGAGGGTTGTACCAAGGTTCATACATTTTTTAAAATCTGATTAAGGAAATATTCATATCATCATGGTGTGGATATCCAACTAGTTATAGTTGTATGTGATTTAAGTTACCAATAGCTCAATGATGAAAATATCTCCTTTTGCGTTTCTTTTGCAAGAAAAAGTGATAGTTAGTTGCATTTCATTCTTAGATTAATTGTATTTAAGGATTCCTAAGTTCAAGGGGGTTAATTATTCAAAGAGTTGATATCAATTATCTTGGTTCATCAATCATATAGAGACTTTCTTGTGCATTTATCATTGCATTCATCAATCATTAAACATTACTTACAAGTTATCTATCATTAAACATTATTAATCATTATCCAAATTTGTTATAAACATTTCATAATTCATACAGGTGCATCTCATTGAAATATTGAATTATCAAAATACAAAAAAGAACATGCATTCATTAATTACACTGCATTGCATTTACCATTTCACATTTGAATACATCATAAGTTACAAGCACCCAGAAATAAAACTTTCTTTACATTTTCAACCATCTAACTATGTCATATCTAAGGCATTGCATCCATAGCATGTAAAATAAAGTGCATCATAACATCATATAAAATCATATCATCAAAGAAAGTATCATATATGATCATGGAAATCAAGATTGAATCAAGTCATCATAACATGAAAATCAAATGTCAAATAGTTATAATCAAAGAGGTACATCATATCAAAATATGGTACACCAAAGTCTTGATCAAAATACATCTGATATATCAAAAAATGCATGTAATCCTAAGATCTGTCAATATCAATCATGAATCAACTAGGACCACCTATATCTTTAGCCCCTAATCCACTTGTACCTGTACCACCTATCTCATCTGAATCTATGTCTGAGGATCTATCTGGTATAGTAGGAGGAGCTTGAATAGAGCTAGCACCACTAGCTATCTGATCCATCCTCATCATGAATGTCTACATCATATCTCCAAACTAATATATTCTCATGGTAACTGCAGCCAACCCAGTCTGTAATCCTTGCACATCCTACTCCAATCTAGTAATAGAACCTGGTTGAACTTGACCCTGAGGACCTATAGGAACCTGTGGCTGAACTGGAACCTGTGGAACTATCGGTAGTTGTGGTTGTACATAGACCTGTGGTACCTATTGTTGGTGCCCAAAAATGATGGATTCTCTTTTGGCCAACTAACAGGTATAATGATGATGCACCACTTGATACTTCTACAATTTTGTCTTAATCAAGCCAAGACTGGTAGGCCTAATTTTACTTTGAACTATCAAATTTTCTATGTCACACAAATACGTACACAAACAAACAAAATTCCTCCCAAGTTGGTGACTGATCCTTGGAGGAAAACAACAAATCTCCTGATAATTTCTAATATGTAAAGCTTAAAGTAAACTAGATAATCACTAAGAATCCTAATTGTAATGCTTTGAAAAAATGATTAAATTATCTACAAACTACAAAGTATGAACCAAATGACAATTTCCAAATAATGATTAGATCAGTGCCTTCTAAATATTTGGGCTATGGAGTCAGAAAACTTTCAATCCTATGTACAATTGGAGACAATTTTAAAAAACTTTCTTTAATAAGATAAGACAATCATCTCAAGGGATTTAACTCAAACTAGATTACACATTTTGTCTTATCAAATTTAACTCTGTTCAGGAGACCGACAAAAACAAAGGAAGATTCGCACATCTTTCAGTTGATATTCAATTTGTATATTGATTTTGAGTTATAACATTCTAGGAATTTAACACAATGAAACAATCTATAAAATAGAATGTCTGAAAGACTTATTGAAAACATATAACTTATAACCACAAATAAAAATAAATGGTACTTATCTTTATTGATGTTGAAAAATTGGTACATAAGAGTTCATAGTTGCAGTTGTTGAACACTTCTACCCCTACTGTAAATGTATCTGTAATGTCTCTTACATTGGTCCTGGTATCCCATATTTATAAAATTTTAGGGATGCATACATGCTTTAGACCAATGTGTATGTTCAAAACTAAAACCTAATCAACAACTGAACACTTAATAGTAAAATTACAAATGTATAACTTTCCCAAATGATTAATGAATTAATAAATCAATGTTCTACTAAAGTTTTTGAAAAAATCTCTCCTCCACTTTATTTTTTTAAAGTACTTTTCCGCTTAGCAAATATTTGAAAAATCAAATCCATGTGTAATAATATCCTTTCCTCCACATAAAATCCAAAAAATTAAATTTTCATTCTTCATTAGGGTTTTAATATGTCAAAATATTTTTATAAGTTCTTGGGCATATCAAATGTAGAGAATTAAAATATATTTTCAAAAATGAGCATTCTCAAATCATATATTTCATAAAATCAACAGTGGGAAAATATTAAATTGGAAATAATAATGATATCAAACATAAATACATATCCACATTTGATTCCAAAAATAATTTAATCATTTGAAAATCCAACATTTTTTATAATGTTTTTATAAATTAATTCTCCAAACAAAACTTTTAAAAATATTTATAATTATATGACCAAGAAAAATAAGCCTCAGCATTAAATCGATTTCCAAAGATTTACACTTGCAATTAGTCTTATATGTAAAAATAATATAATTATATATTTTCACCCTTACCCATATTCTTAAGGAATACAATAGAGAAATTGGTAAAGGGGGAGGGTAGATTTAGGTAGTTAAAAGGACCGGTTCGAGAGGTTGAGTGTTCAACTCCCGAGTGTTCAACTCCCTCTCCCTGCCCTTTTATTCAAAAATAAAATATAATTAAAATATTAACAAAGGGGTTAAAAATGAATTTATTTCCATGTTGTAATTAATTCCCTTTATAATAATAACATAATGTACTTAATTAGTCTAGGAAGGAACATGGGGCGGAGCGGAGCGGATCAGCGAGAAGGAGGGAATTTGAATTCCCCTGCGGGCGGGAAACCTGAGGGTGGAGGTGTGCAGTTGAATACTGCAGACGGTAGTAGGAGTTTCAAGGAAGGTGACAAGGAAGGGGAAGGGGAAAAATATTCAGACCGTTACCGCCCTCGAGAAGGAGGAAAACGTGACTCTTTGAAAAATGAAACGAGCGGGAAAAACTTTCCAGGCAATGATCAGAAGCAACCCGTGCCGGCGAGTCAGGAAAAGGCAAAAGATGCAGACGGGGAGGGCTCCAAAAAAGAGTCAAGGGTGGTACCCCCTCTATCGAGATTCCAACTCCCCGAAGAAGTACTAAAGATAAAGGAAAGTGAAGGTAAGGCTTCTGAAGCAACTAATGGTAAATCTGTAGGTAAGAATAAAGCT
>MU228390.1:1276437-1315037 GCA_018584345.1 Thuja plicata | reverse complement strand
TGCTGAAGTATTTACTCACACTGGTCAATACAGGAATGAAAGCAACTCTCGAGAATTTGATTTCTCTGAGTAGTTGGTTGGAAAACAACAAAGATACTGCTGATCACCCTGTTTCCTCCCAGCACTCAGGTCCGGGAACTCGTACTAGATCAAAGGTGCAAAATAATGAAGACCCAGACCTAATGAAGCTGAAAGAGAACATGGCAACTATGAGGTGTCAGCTGGTGGAAGCTGAAAGCCTTCTAAAATCTCTCTGATTTTGTGCCGGCGGGTGTCTTCTCTGTTTTCTTTCCAGCTGCTTTTTTTGCTTTTTGCTTTTTGCTTTGGAATTGTTATTGTAAAATCTGGGTTGTGACCCTCTGTTGATTGGGTCCCTCCTTGGGACAATCTGTTGTTTGCTGGGGCTTTTTTAGCCTTTCCTTCCTATGTTTTTTTAAAGGGTTTCGGGGTTCCCTTCAAAACCTGCTTTTACCGTAATAAAAAACATAATGTACTTAATTTATTCCCATCCCAAAACTTCTCAAGGAATAACATTAGACTAATTGGTTAAAGAGGGAATGGGTAAGTATAGGAAAAGGGGTTGGCTTGAGAGGTCGAGTGTTCAACTCCTGATCGCCACCCTTTTTGCCCAACATTATTATTATTCTTTTATAATTATTTTTTATTTCAAAAAATATAAATATATTTAACACATTGAAATAAAATATTTAAGTTTTTTCTCCTAAATATAAAAAATGGAACAATAAAAATCATTAGGGCCCTTAATTTTTGAAAATAGGAAAATAATATAAAAATAAAAATAAATTTTTTACTTCCCTGATAATTTTGTATATATTTGGGCCTGAATTTTTAGGTGCCAACAATGCCTCCTATTGGGGACGTGTGTCCATACCTGGATACATCGATAATCTAGCGTTCTTTGGAGAGAAGACCACTTGAAATGTAATGTTAATATAATACCAAAAATCATTAAAATCAACACTATTAACCATGATGAAATATTTATCAAAGTGCTCAATTTGGGGAAAATTTTAAATAAGATGAGAAATTACTTTTAAGTTTAAATAAATCTTGTAAGGACATTTCACACGAATATATTTTCCCCCTAAAAAATTCAAATAAATGAACTATAAGGAAAATTAATAATGTTTTAATCTCCAAATGTCAAAATAATAAAATCATTACCTCAATATTTACCTTGAAATGAATTATCTCTTTCAATATTTAAAAATCATTTATTACTCTGATGTCGAGTGAGTTTAGGTTTAGGGCTTCAATGAGTTCATATTACTGGTGGAATTAAGCCTTTACATTGTGTTTGAGATCTCAATGGCATCCTTTATTTGATCTGCTTCAAAATCTCATTTCTTACTAGAGAAGTTTTATAGATTTCAGATAAAGAAAAAGGACTGTGCAGAAAGAATCCAAACTTGATCCTGATAAATATTTTTCTAAGAAATGTTAGCAACACCATCTTCACTTATCCAAGTGTGACATAGAACTTCATGTGCATGGATGTGTTGAGCTGGGTATTTATTAAGCATTTCCCAATAAAATCCTTCGCACTCTCAGAAATTGAAGGCCAAGGTTCTGAATCAACATCAATGTGACCTCGTGGAAAAGCATCAAAGGTTCCCTGTTGGGTTTTTGCCCAAAATGGTTGAACTTCACTTAAGAAATATGTGTATAATGAATCCATCTACTATCCACACATATTCTAGTGGACCATACTACTAGCATAAAACTTCTGGAGCAATGTACTATGGGCTTCGAATAACATCACTGAACATGTGGCCAGGTTTTAAAAAAATAAAAATAAAAATTTGATAGTCTGAAATTGATTGCCTTCATTGTCGATTCTTGAGATAACTGCATGCTTTCCTTTAGAAATGTACATACACCAATATGCACAGCACGATGTTGAGGATGAAAAAAAATCCCATAGGCAACAAATGCGATTATAGTTTTGAAGTCATGATCTGCAATTTCTTATCCAATTATCTCTGTACATAAATTGTGGTCCCATCGTTTAGCAAAACCATCTTGGAAGTGTAGAATGCCTAAAATAGATACATTTCATACTGGATCCTTCATAATTAAATAGGCTTGAATCATTTCATCCTTTTGCTGCAAGATCTTTCATGCACATTTTATTTGCCTCATATAAACATGTTGGCTATTTTTTATAAATCTGGTAAATTTTGGGGCTCATACACACTCCAAAATAATTAAAAATGCTATAAAAATGACCCCCAAATTGAGGCATATGGTTGGGGCAATCATTTTAAACTTAAATTTATCATTTACCATGCATCTATAGCCACAAAAAATGGCTCGAATACAATTTTTCTGGCCATTTTGAGAAAATTCTGGGCATTTTTGTGGCTGTCGACTTCATAAAAACATTTAAAATTGTGATAAATGTGTTTCTCATATATGAGAAAATATCTGGGGACATTTCCATAGGTATAAAAAATCATTTTAATCCCAAAAACAACTCTAAATTTCTGCTCAAATATTAAAAATGCGATTCATTTTTTTAACAACAATAAATTTATTTCCAATGTAGACAAGAACAAAAGAATACATATAAAATGACTCTCTTATAATGCTTATGATATACAAGATAAAACTATAATGAATAAATTTGATATTTTAGGTTTTCCAATGCTTTGATTTTCAAATGCAAAAAAAAAAAATAAACTATAAAAAAAAAAGATAAAAGTACATAAGAATGAATGTCAAATTCTTTAATACATTTGTTATTCAATGACATATTAAGGCATGATTTTAAAAAATGAAAGGAAGCCTCAAAATATTAAAAACTATAAAATATACTTACCCATTTGGTGCTTAATAGAGAATGAGAACTTTACCTCTGTTGTAAACCTGGTTTTGGTCATGCAACATGAAACTTACCATTGATGTCACTTCTGAAATACCCATAATGTGCAAATTTGACCTCACCAAATTTTTGCAATTATCATATTGCATTTCCCCTATTTGCAAAATATCATGATGCACTAAATATATTTTATCTTCCTTAAAGAAAAAATTAGGGTACATATCATTTCCAAGAGTATTTTGCAGAAATAATGCATTTATTTCTTCACATGTAATTTCATTTTCTATCACACTATATTGTTTTTTAAAATTATTTTCTCTTTCACCAGGAAAAGGATTTAGAAATGTACCTCCATGAATACTTACCACTGGTTCTTCATCATTCTTGACTTTATGTTCAAGTGTACTGTAGAGTTTGTTGAACCAATTTTTCTGAGATTCTTCATCTTCATAAATACTATGCATCCCAAGTTCTTCATGTACATGTAATTCATACTGTAAGATTTCATCCTCATTGTTTAGAAAATTTGAAGAGTTTTTAAAACCTTTCATAGAAATATCTCCTCCTTGGAGTATCTCTCCCTCTTGATATTCATCAAACACCACTTGATCATACCCATCCTGGTGACTATAATAAAAATTTAAATTACTCTTTTGTACATACTTTTGATATTCAATATCTAACAAATCCAAATTTCCTCTGTATTGAGAAGATCTTCCTCCTGATCATGATTTTCATTTGTTTCCACACAAATATGATCCGATGTGGATGCTTCTTCAATCTTTTACAAAATTTCTTGTTCATCTGAATCTAGAATATCATTAGGTTTTTGTGCCCCTTCTGTAACTTTATCATTTTCTTCCATGACATCTTCATATACAATTTTAGAATAAGCTTTACCTGATCATGAGTTACTCCTAAATTGTATATTTTCTTAAAACAAATCAGGCCTAATATCATAAGGTATTTCACTAATAATATCCATCATCCTTATTAATACACTCACTACATTTTCATTCTCATACCTTTCTAAATCAATAGATGCATCCAAGGGAGATATACATGATTCTTCTTCTTCATCGCTATCATGGAAAACATCAAGGAACCATTTTTCAAACTTAGCCCATGATGAGATGCTTTGTGCAGGCAATGAAATATATGTTTCTCTTGTATAACCCTCCAATGACTTGGAAAACAATCTCATGGTATCACCTTTTGTATCAATTTCATAATCATCAAGGAATGTGTTGTCAAGCCCAAAACTAGGGCAAAAACACACAGACAAGTTTTTTTTTTTTTAAATAGTACAAACAACTATGATGACACAACTAGTACTAAATACATTGCAGAAAGGTGACGAAATGGTGAGGTTATTTTTCAATTTACAAGGTCAGACTTAGATTGATCTTGGGTAACAACAAAGGTAGACGTAGATTCAGTAATTCCAACTCATTATACAGATAGAGACCCTACGGTTTAGTGTTGCAGGAACACTTGGGTTGGGTTGATTAAACTCTAGTTTTATGTTTACATGAGGTGTGGCATTATGATCATAAACCATTTGTTAAGAACATAAGTTAAGTTCAGTTGATCTAGCAATACTTGAATCCTTAATCCTAATTATAATATGATCCATTCAGATCTAACACATATTACACTATCATCATTTAGTTATTTACGACATTCAACATATCTTTAAACATGGTCCTAGGTCACAACCTAGTTGACAAAATAAAAACCTTTTTAATAAACTATCAACCTTAGTATTAACAATCAAATTCATTAACCCCATCCGATATCATTAAATCCCTAAACAAAACCCAAAACCCAAATTTCATTATTCTATCCCTAATAGATTTACTAACATATTTAAAATAAGGTTTTCACAATACAATAATCTTATCCAATTTTAATACAAAAAGATGCATTTAAATTTCTTAAGAATTGACATAATTTTTACGATTAATTGATAACTACAATAACTACATTCTAATTCACTTCTTTTATTTGGAAGAAAATCTTAAATTTTAATTACACACACATTATTTAAATAAATAATAACTAAATTAATTACAAAGAATAAATTGTGTCATATCGCCTAACTATACTTAAAACACTTATCCATATATGCAACATAATCCATTAATTATAAAATCTATTAAATTTCTACCCTATAAAAAAAACTCATGAAAATCATAATTCATTTATCATTACTAAAGTTTAAAAAGAAACAACTAAACTATAAAATTAATTACAACTAAAACCTATTAATAATTCCTAAACTAACTTACCCCACTAACCTATCCTATTAACCTATCTAACTATCCCATCACCCCCCTTTCCCCTAGCCCATGTCCCACATGCCAAGTGGGTGGGGTGATGTGACAAGAAGTCAAAGCTACATGAAAGAAGAATTTTGAATTTCAAAGAAGGAGAAGAAAGTGCAAATTTAAGACTTTAAGCTTTTGGGGCCCACCAAAGTGAAATCCTCTAAAGTGCAAAGCAAGATATGTTTTTTTTTAAAGGAAAGGTAAACCTAACGAGGAGCAAATGGTAAAGGGAAGGAGTATGGTACGCATGGCAGGGAGCCATGACATGGTGGGTGGCCCAAGGTCCAAGGAAAACTGGTGACCCAAATGGGACAACCTTCCCACTAAACAAGCAAGGCATATTATAATATAGCTTTTCTTTATTTTTTTGTTTAAAAATTTAAACGTAAGGCAGGTCAAATCCAACGTATATGTGGAAGGTGAAATTGGTGTGGGGCCCACTAAAATATTAAGGTAACATGATGCATGTTATAACATATGTTTTTTTTAATAATTATTTTTATTAATAAAGGTTATACAAACCAAGAGTTATTAGGGGGGAATTAGTATTCTAACCCCTTACTAAGTAAGGGAATGGAATATTCTCTGTGGTAAATTGGAATAAATCCTTTCCCCATACATTTTCCAAAGAGAATTTTGGCTCTCTTAAAATCTAGAAGTGGTATTTGTTTTTTTCGCCTTTCTTTTTGACATTGCATTTCATTTGTTTTTGCATTGTAGAATTTTAATGTATGCAACATATATTTTTATTTATGCATTTCATTAGGTGGATTATTTATAAGGTATTGGTAATAGGTAGTTATTCATTTAGTGTTATAATTTGATTTAAATCCAATATTAATATGGTTTTCTCAACAAGATTTGAGGATGCAATATCTAGTTTAAGGTATACTGTTTTGATCATATTGTTTATAAACCAAGATTGTCAAGAAGAAATTAAAGAGTATTTGAACTTGAAATTTTGCAAGGCAAAACAATTGAAGACAATTTATAATTTGCAATCCATAAAATTTGAACACACAAACTTTCTCATTTTCACAATGACTACATTCCCATATACATTATATGAGTCTACAACATTAATCCATTTCATTACAAAATTCATCTTCACATGGAAGCACAATACAAAATGTGATACAACAATGGATAATTCTCCGACACAATAACATCAAGAAACCTTCCATGCTCCAAATCCATAATGGATCCATCAAAATTCCATTCAAAATCTATAAAAAAATAAACATAAAACAAACCATGGAGAGCTCACCTCCCATCCTAGGTCTCAAGGAGACCACCCCGAAGCTAGGAGAACCGTTAACCAATGGGTGACATTCACACCATTCATGTAACATAAATACAACAAGATACACCCATCCAAGGCTTGCACAATAGGATTCATATTGAATCCAAAATAAGAGTGAAGGTGGACTTCCATGTAGGAGACTGCCAAATGAACTACATACAATAACCATGTCTTTCCAAGGCTAGAATCCACATAATTTTTCCATACATTCTCCTCCTTATCTCCCCCAAATATAGATCAATAACAGTGGCATGCAAGAGCCCATACACCTTGCATCTTTTCCCTCTTCTCTCCATGATAAAAGACTCTACACATTCATGGAGTCCAACTAACCCCTTCCACCATACATAGCCACTTCTTCCCTATCCAAGGATGAGTAATGCCATTACACCCTTCACAAAACTCCCTCATTCACACAAAGATAAATAGAATAAGCATGCAATCAAACCCAAAATTCCATTCCCTTAAATCACAATACAAAATACATAGAACACATAAGCAAGAAAATGAAATACATACTAATGTTAGGATTAATGGGAAGTATGTACTGAGAGAGGAGGGGTGAATCAGTACCTCTAAAACTTTTTGTATCCTTTAATCAATTAACCTTTGTAATCAATTTTATATGCATTCAATCTGATCTATACTATCTTTATGTGAGTTATATCAATTTATAATATTATCATACATGTGAATCATCCATAGAAACATTCATGAAAGTAATTGACACATAACACAAGATATGATATCGCAGAAAACTCCTATTAGGAAGTAAAAAATGTAGTGGGGATGGCACCCACAAAATCTTCACTATCTGTAGATTGGAAGGGGCCGGTTAAGGCTTACAATTTGATCACTTCTTATGATCTACCCTATTAAAAGTATCGGTGGACACCTGTTAAAGTCTACTCTATTAATATCTTTGACAAAACTATTAAGTGTGCACTCGATTAAGAGATTTGTTGTTGGACTATTAAATCCACCTTCCTTGAAAGAATTTTTACACTTTTCTCCACTTGTTAGAATGGTAGAAAATTAAAAATTGACCTGGTAAATGCAATCTCTTATTTCTGACACAGATCCAACTTGGTTTACATGAAAAATATTATCACCTAATTGTGATTGATTAATACCTCTAATTATCAATTTCTTGTGTTCTTGGTTCTGATAACCAAATCCTCCTTTTGTTGTTCTTGTTCTTGTTCTTGAAACTCTCAATCTAATCCATAGATGTGCTCATTTCTATCATTCATGTTCTCCTCTCTCTTCACATCATCTACTCATCCATATATAATGAATGATTGCACCATCTATTTATAGATGGATTGACTTCATCAAGTTTTGATAAAAATGATGTTAACTATAAGATCGAGTTTACAACTTGTACCTAGATCTCCTAGTCTATGTGTTTTAATTTAGTTAGACTGATTAAATCACTTACATTCATGTATCTTGTCCCTAAATAAATGGATTTAAAACAAATAAATATCCTATAAATAGAATAAAATTTCTTTATCTGACGTGGAAGTCAGATCCACCTTTTGCGGGTTGCAACTGACTTTCAATTCTGACTATTGGCCATGCTTGACTGTCCTTTGGTTTTGTTCTTCTGGTTGCACTTTAACTATCTCATTTTTCTACACTGTATCCTGCACATTAGTTTCCTCTATCGGGTTCCTCTTTGTCTTTCTATCTTTACATTTTTAGTTTACACAATGAGTTGTGTCGTCAGTTTTCTTTACACTTGGTTATCTTCGGTGATCTCTATCATCTAATCTTCAATTTTGTTAGTCATGTCTTTCAATGTAGGCTTACCGATAGTGTTTTTTTCATACTAATGGAAAATTAATGACATCAATCTCTCCCTTTGACATTAGTATCAAAAACTGATATGTGCAAAATACTAACAAAATGTTAAGTATATACACCATATATAATCCTTAGTCATTTAATGACTCCCCCTATGTATATGCTGGTATATATGTACATATGATATCTTTTCTTTCTACATATCATTTTCCCATTTGAATATAAATATACATATTTACCATTTTCCCATCTTGTACGAGTGAATACATATCATCATTTTCTCTTTTTTGTATTTTGTACTCATATCATTTTCCCCCTTTTTTGATATTAAGGGCAAAGGTCTTTACCTTAGAGCTTATCAAAAATATGGGAATGTGAAGAATTCATGTCTTCCATCATTTTCTCCCATTTTTCTTTGAGGTTCTCCAGAGCCATGTGCTCGAGTGTCATTTTGGAGTGCATATCATAGATGTTGTCTACTACAAACATCTCATAAGTTGCTATCAGTTGCCTTGTTGTATTGATGTGTTGTTGTAGCAGTGTAAGGTTTGGTATAAGTTGAGCTTTGATCTCGGTTACTTCTTCCCTAAAATGTGTTTTTGCCTCCCATAGTTCTTTCCTTATTCTTTTGATCTCTATTATCTTCTCATAATGTAGCTTAACTGCATTGTCTCCATCTTTTGTTAAGCTTTGTGCACTATTTTCTAGATCTATATCCAGCTTTGCAATGTTATCACTATTCTCTTTAGTGAACTTTTGTATTGTGCTCAATTTTTGAATCAAGGTTATAGCTTCATAAATGATTGGGTCTAACTCAGTGATGAATTCTGATAGCTTTACCTTATTTACCACCACTTCTTGGCTAATGTTTTCAATGAGCTTTTGTTGGTACTTCATCTCACCTCTCTCCTTAATTGCCTTCTCAGTATCAATATTTTGAGTTGTTATTGCTTCGGTTAGAGTAGCTAATCGATCAAGTTTTGGTTTATTTTGATCAATCTCAACATTAGGTATAATCTATTGTAAGATGTCCCTAGTTGTCTCCAGTACCATGGAGCCCCTGTGCTATTTCTATAGCTTCTCTTGCAATGCCTTCCTTTGACATATTTCTCCATATTCCTATAGTGCTTCCAAATCTAGTGTAGATGGGTCACACTTTGGAATTACAATAACTTCATCTAATGAGACTTCCATCTTGTTCTTCTTTGATTTCTTCTTTTTCTTTTGTGATTCACTAGAGTGTAGAACCATTGCTAATTTTTTTGTTTTCTCAGTTGTGCTTGATGAAGTGACCTGTTGTGCTTCTTTCTGCTTCTTGGTTTTGGTTTCATTTTTTTGGGTGTTTGCAAACGTCTCCACATTCACCTTAACATCATTGGTAGCACCTTTTTTAGTTTCCTTAGGAGTACTATCTTTATGTCTGTCTCCTTCATCAGTGTCCTTTACTTCATCAGTCTTTGTTTCTGCAATCTTGTCTTGTGTATTTGCATCCTTTTCTTTATCTCCTCCAGTAACCTTATCAGTATTGGTTACATTTTGAGTAGCTCTGATGTCTTGCTGACCATTTCTGTTATCTTTCTTTTCTTCTTCCCCTGCATCTTTGTGAGTATCATTTTTAGGTGACTTGCTTGCTTCTTGCATTATGTTGATAGCCTGCATCAATATTGACATATTGCCTAGAATTTTCACTTGTGTAGTATCAATTGTTGTGTCCTACTCATTGGTTTTGTCCTTTTCAACAGTGACATCTTCATCCTTATTGATTTCCTCTGTTGGGTCATCAGTAATGTCAATGACATTAGTATCCATAATGTTGTCATTTTTGGTGTCTTCCCATGTGTCATCTGCAACATTTGCATTCTTGTTGCTTGTTGTATCATTTTCTTCTTTGTCTAACTCAATAAATATGTCATCTTGAGTTCCCTTGTCAACATCTTGTTGTTGAAGGTCTTTTTTAGGGCTTACCTCCGTAGTAGGTCTATTCATTAATTTTCACCATTTCTTTTGGCTATCCTATTCAAGTTCTATTAACCCACCTTCAAGAAAGTTGTATGCTCTCAGCTTTGGTGAGAACTCCTTTTTTTGTTTCTCCATCATTTCATCTATTTCTTCCTTCTTTTATTTAGGTTGCATGAGAGTAACAAGTACTCTTTCTCTTATCTCTTTCTCATTCTTTAAGGCAAATGTCCACCTGGAGTAAAGTTTGTCCAATAGTGCTCTTGGTACATGACTACCTTCAAATTGTATTGGTACATATTTGAAGTTGTACATTTTAGCTATGATGGCATCCTCAATTTTATTCTGATCTTTTGGATTTAGTTTAAGCCATTTTCTAATGTTTGGATCTGTAATTGATCCAAAATTTGCAATATATTCACAAATGTCATCAATAGATTCAGGTTATTTTACCTTCACACTTTCTACCTCTATAGCTTTATCCTTCTCAGTGTCTTATATATCCTCTCAGGTTCTAATGAATTTTCTTCCTTTCTTGTTTTTCCCTCTCTTCAGTGTGGTGACTTTCCTCTTGTAAGTCTCGACTCTTCCTTTCTTTAAAGGTGAAGGAGTAGAATCCTTTGATGTTTTCCTTATTGTCCTAGAAGTAGTTGTTGTCCTTGGTTTCTTAGATGGTGGGGGAGGTGGCCAATCTGACTATGTTTCTTTGAAGTCACCTTTTTCTTCAGTCTTACCAATAGATAACTGTTCTTCATTTTCCTCCTCTTGTTCAACTTCTTCATCTTACTCAATTTCTTCCTCATTTGTTGATAGAATCTTCTTGAGATTCTTTACCATCTTGTCCTTTTTCTTGACAATCTTTTTGAAAACTATGCCAGATTTTATTCTTGTCTTGGCCTCTTCATATGTACCAAACCTAGGTTGTTTCTTATCTAGTGGTTCATTTATCAAGGCATCAATTTCCTTAGTTGCAAGATCAATGTTTATTTCATATTCCAATAGTTGTAACCATGCTATCCTTGGTTCAACAAGTCTGATATATGTATTATCTATATCATCCATGAAGCATATCTCACCCTTATACTTCTCTATGAGTTGTTCTTTTGCATTCAGTCTTTGAATACATTGTATCCATCAATGACTGTATCAAAATTATCTCCCAGTGTAGCTATGTGCTTACTGATTTCCATGGTGATCGGTTTGGTGTTGTCCCATTTCACATCTCCTATTGATGGGAATGTTTCTTGAAAATAAAATAAGATACATTATGAGTGAGCCAAACTTACATGTGTTTGACTTTGCATTCAGGATAGTCTTTAAGTTATCTTTTAACTAATTCAGGAGTAGTTCAGATAATTCCAATTGTGTACCCTTCTTCACAATTTTATATGTCGTATCCACTACACCTGATGCTTTGTTGTTCAATCTACTTGCTTGGAAGAGCTTATAGACTAGAACACATGCACCAAAATTTATCTCATCATCAGTTATCATGGTTACTTTTACTCCTCTACCATCCCATTTGGCTCCTATTATCTTTTCATTCTCTACCTTCAATGGATGCTTGAGTACCTTTACTTTCTTTGTTATAGAGTAATCGATGACTGCATGGAGGACATCTTAGGTTATCACCTTTGGTTCATCCAACCATAACTTGTTGTTATGCATTCAGCTTAGCACTAACCATATCCATTCAGTTTTGAAGACTTTTCAGAACATTAGGGCATTGGTGAGCCCTTTTAATTCAATGTGCTTATGTTCATCTTTACATGTTTCATCTTCATTGCATAGCTTCTTATAATCTTCTTCAACCTTTGAAGATCCTATCTCTGCTATCTTGCAGTGTATGAAATATTGAACGTCTTCCACGAGTAAAACCCTAGATGTTATGCATGAAAATGCTCCAGCATCGTCAGGTTGTGAGGCAACCTCAGGATGGATCTTGTAATTAGGTTCCTCACATGTCGTGTTCTTTATGAGTTTGAATTCATATTTCTTTGCATTCTTAGATTTCAAGGTTCTTGAAGTCGATGCCATTTTAAGAAATTTAGATCTTTCTTTGAAATGTGTAAGAATAGAGTTGTCGGTTCTTTGGAACTTAATGTTTGTGCTTGCAATGATTTTTTATTTTATTAGGAGTTTTGTGTGTCGAGTTGTGATCACTCTATGATCTCTTCTCTTTGTGATCAAAAATTGCCTTGGTCACTCTGCTCTGGGTGTCATGAACAAATGAGTTTTTTCGATGCCCTATTTATAGTTGTTTCCCTAAAATGCATGCCATAAATGCTTACCAACTCCTTGGTGTATGAAGATGGAGTTTGTCGGTGAAGACTTTACTTTTGGTGACATGACATTTTAGAGAAGTCATCATTTCACTTGCTTTTACCAACAGGTTTTGGTATCACAGACAACTTGTTCACTTTACTTGTTTACCGACGAGGCTTAGTTTATACTTTAGCAACTTTGCTTTATTATGTTAACTGATGCTTCTCCGTAAGTGTGGGTAGTGATAGCTTTTAGTGTATACTGACAAGTTTTGGTATGTATACCCGATAGCATAGTTTTCACAAGTTTTAACAAGTAATACCATAATGCATCTTTACTTGTGCTAATTTGGAATTATATCAACATACTATAGAATTGATGTGAAATAATAACTTGGGTAATGCAATTCCATACTTACTTGTTGTGCTTAGGTGGGGGTGGTAATGTCACCAGATCTATTAGATGGGGTGTCACCATTTGCATTGCTTGGTCTAGCTTCATCATTAGTTGAAGCCTTTCTCCACATTTTTTCTCAAGCTCTCTAGATATCTTCAATGGTGTTTCCATTGGGATATGTTCTTGTCTCTATCATTCGGTCTCTACAGTCTTTCTTGAGATTACCAAATTTATGATAGGGTAAGCATGCCATTCTGGGGTTAGTCCAGCCTCTAGACTTTCTAGTCCACTATCTCATACAGTTTGCAACAATGTGACCATATCTTCCACATGTTGTACAATGTGTCCAAGTATTGTAGTCCCATACATACTAATTACCGACTCTCTTTGGTTGATAGGGAGTTTCTTGACATTTATGCTTCCATGCTTGTGTTTTCTTCTTCCAGCATTCAAGAGTTGTGTATCCATTCATTTTGCATGTAGGATAGTATTTATCCATGTAGGTTTCCTTCTTTGGTTGTTTCATCTCATACTTATATTCATATGCTTTATGACCTTTCTTGTTACATTTATAAGAGAATCCTATGAATGAATATGTAGATTTTGGAATACCTTTCATTTTTCTTCTGCATGCATTTGATGCCTGGTGTTTCTTTCCACAGTGATTTCATATCAGTTTTCTTGGTCTTGGATTTTCATAGACATTCTTTAGATTAGATTGATTTGATAATTCTTGATTCTCAGTAAAACCTAGACCATTGTTGTTGTTGACTCTTTGTTGTCCCTCAAGAAAATCATCCATTCTTTTATTACTTTCTTCAACCTTTTTGATAATTTCGTTATGTTGTTTCTGAATTCTTATTTCATGTTTTAAATTTTCATTCTCATCCCTCAGTTCATTGATAGCTTCTATTCTTTTAATGAGTTCAACATTTATTATGTTTTCTTCTTGACTCATAAGAATAACCTAATTTGTAATCCAATGGTGATGCTTTGTAAGTCTTTGTATTTCAGACTCTTTTTCTTGTAGCTTTTCTATGATCTTTCTTCTATCATCAATAGCTAGTGTTCTTTCTTGCTCAGCTTCTCTATCATTTTTCATGACATCAATCATCCTTACCATCTGTGTGTCTTGACTGAGTTGCAGAGATTTAACTTGTCCAACCAGATGTAGATTGATTTCAATTAAGCTTGTGATGCTTTTCTTGTAGTTAATCTTGAAGACTCAAAGAAATCTGGTATCTCTTCCTCCTAATAATATGCCTCATTACAGTGAGATTCCATATTATTTCTTTCATCCAACAACTGTCTCATGTTGATTCTAGCTTCTTTATAATGTTCATAGAAAATCTGAATTTCAAGATTCTCATTCTCAATATTTTTATCAAGTTTGTACTTCTCCATTGTATGATCTTTTCTCTTAAGCCTTTAAGCTTTCCAAGATGAGACTTAGCTTTGATACCAATTGTTGGGATTAATGGGAAGTATGTACTGAGAGGGGAGGGGTGAATCAGTACCTCTAAAACTTTTTTTATCCTTTAATTAATTAACCTTTCTAATCAATTGTATATCAATTCAATCTGATCTATATTATATTTATGTGAGTTATATCAATTCATAATATTACCATATATGTGAATCATCCATAGAGACATTCATGAAAGTAATTGACACATAACACAAGATATGATATCGTAGAAAACTCATGTTAGGAAGTAAAAACTACGGCGGGGATGGCACCCACAAAATATTCACTATCTACATATTGGAAGGGGCCAGTTAAGGCTTAAAATTTGATCACTTCTGATGATCTACCATGTTAAGAGTATCAGTGGAGAGATTTTAAATTCTACTCTATTAAGAGCTTTGGCAACACTATTAAGTGTGCACTCGGTTAAGAGATTTATTGTTGGACTGTTAAACCCACCTTCTTTGAAAGGATTTTTACACTTTGCTCCACTTGTTAGAATGATAGAAAATTACAAATTGACCTAGTAAATCCAATCTCTTATTACTGATACAGATCTAATTTAGTTTACATGAAAAATATTATCACCTAATTGTGACTGATTAATACCTTTGCTTATCGGTTTCTTGTGTTCTTGGTTCTAATAACTAAATACTCCTTTTGTTGTTCTTGTTCTTGAAACTCTCAATCTAATCCATAGATGTGTTCATTTCCATCATTCATGTTCTCCTCTCTCTTCACATCATCTATTCATCTGTATATAATGAATGATTGCATCATCTATTTATAGATGGATTGACTTCATCAAATTTTGATAAAAATGATGTTAACTCTAAGATCATGTTTACAACTTGTACCTAGATGTGCTAGTATATGTGTTTTAAATTAGTTGGACTGATTAAATAACTTACATTCATGTATCTTGTCCCTAAAGAAATGGATTTAAAATAAATATCCTATAAATAGAATACACTTGCTTTATCTGAGCTGCAACTGACTTTTGGTTCTGACTGTTGGTCATGCTTGACTGTCCTTCAATTTTGTTCTGTTGGTTGTACTTTAACTATCTCATCGGTCTGTACTATATCCTACACATCAGGTTCCTCTTTGTCTTTCTATCTTTACATTTTTGGTTTACACACTGAGTTGTGTCGTCGGTCTTCTTTGCACTTAGTCATCTTTGGTTATCTCTATCATCTAATCTTTGGTTTTCTCAGTCATGTCTTTCAGTGTAGGCTTACCAAAAGTGTTATTTACAAAATAATGGCAAATTAATGTCATCAACTAATCTATTTGCATCAAAACAAGGAAAAATTCCATGGCAATTGTGGAGACCAACCTTCATAAGTGTTATGGTAAAATGATGTTTGAGAAGATCACAATCCCTTTTGCTTCCTTCAATCCAAAACCATAATGTCTCTAAAATTAGAGAGTGGGTGAACACCCTCTAACTCTTCAAAGGGCCTCTAAAAAGGTCTCCAAATCCTACACACTAATATTAAATTCAGAATTGACCCCTAAGTCCTTAGGTTGTCCTTTGTCCCCTATCATAAATGCAAGATTGGAAAGGAGTGTGGGTTTGGTAAAAGGTCAAGACTTGCTCCATTTTCGCAACATGTGAGTAATGGGTTATTAGTAGGGTCACCAAGGCCACTAGTGGGTTCTAGATGTGTTAGAAATGTTCCTAACCCATACCTATATCACTAAGATACTTGGATTTTGCTAAAATTGCTCCTTAGCACCACTTTTTGGCCTCTAAAAGGGGCTAGAACAAAATTTAAATTTAAATAATCTAATTGGGTTACATTGCCAACCCTAGTAGACATGTCATTACATAAACACATAACAAGCTTTAAGTGATACTGTAAAATAAAATAATACAACATTGACATGTCACTAATTTCACAGTAGAAACACCTAACACATACATACAATTTGCAGTCACGAATTAAATCACTTAACAATGAGGTTTGTATCTCATCATTAGATTCAACCTTTGCTTTACAGTTTGCACATATGGTTGGTTATTGACTCTCCGATAATTTCCATGGTAATTTTCCTACACTATATATATATATATATATATATATATATATATAATTGCATAATCAATTGACTAAACATTTTATATTTTTATTTAATAACCTTTTTCCATTTCTGCACCTGATAACCATAACGGATTACATAATCAAAATAACATAACATATTTTTCCATTTGAATTTAAAATACTGAAATAATCATCATAATGCATGCATATACCCAAAATATCATAAACATCATCGATAAGGTATACTGAAGTAATCATCACATGACATAATAAATACTAATAATGTCTAGTCCATCAAATATAATGACCCAAAAAATCAAATCATAATGTATCAAAATAAGTGTATTAGCTGAGCTATGATGAGTTA
Source organism: Thuja plicata (assembly GCA_018584345.1). Classification (NCBI taxonomy): domain Eukaryota; kingdom Viridiplantae; phylum Streptophyta; class Pinopsida; order Cupressales; family Cupressaceae; genus Thuja; species Thuja plicata. The sequence continues at coordinate 1,298,250 of MU228390.1, read as the reverse complement.
GGGTGAGGCCTCACTTCCTCCCCCACTAGGCATGAGCTTCCTCCTAGAGTTCATCAAAAATATATGGGTACTGAGATCTCATCTGTGTTGCGACCTCCCATGAAGCTGTGACCTCATCATAACAATCCCGCTGGATCCCAACCTGGTCTAGCTCTCTGCCTCAAAGTGCAAGGGTCCATTGATCTATAATATGAATGGGCTCCAGCGCTAGCTACCTATCCAACTCCACCTACAAGACATCCCAATCTATCATGTGAGTTTCATCATAAATATATCCTCAAAGTATAGAAACATGGAATACATATGGATGTGTGATAGGCTAGGTGGCAAAGCTAGACAATATGCAATTGCTCCTATCTTCTCTAAGATATCAAATGGTCTAATGAACCAAGGTTCTAGCTTAGAGCCCTTTCTGAATTGGATTAGGCTCTTGTGTGGTCGCACTCTCAAGAAGACTTTATCTCTGACCTTATACTCTCTATCAATCCTCTCTGCATCTGCATATTTCTTCTGTCTATCTTGTGCCTCTCTAAGATGATATCAAACGAAAGTCACCTACTGCCCCATCTCTCTAACTAATTGAGGACCAATAGATACTCAATCCTTGATCCTGTCCCAACTCAAGGGTGTCCTGCAAGGTCTACCATATAATGTTTGATAAGGTGGCTTCCCTATAGATTAATGGTGCCCATTATTATAGGAAAACTCGACCAGATGTAGGTATTCCTCCCACTTGACCCAATGATCCATCACGTACATGCACAACATATCCTCCATTACATGATTATCCCTCCCATTCTAACCATCTATTTGAGGTTGATACGTTGTACTAAAATTGAGCCTAGTGCCCAATGTTGTCTGTAACTCTCTCCAAAAAGTTGATGTGAACAATGAGTCTCTATCAGAGATGATCTTATGGGGAATGCCATGTATTCTAACAATATCCCACAAAAATACTTGAGCTACATCTCGTGTTGTGAATGTAGTACACATGGGTGAGAAGTGGGGAACCTTGGTCAAAATGTCAACTTTCACCAAGATGGCATCATGGCAGAGAGAAGACTTGGGAAGACCAACAATAAATTCCATAAATATAGTATCCCACTTCCACTCAACAATCTCATGTGGCTGTAGAAGCCCATTGGGGTGGCAGTGCTTTGCCTTCACCCTGTGGCACTCTAGGCATCTCACAACAATAATAGCAATCTATAGTCTCATGCCTAGCCAATGGTACAACTATCTCAAATCTGCATGTAACTTCTTAACACCGAGGCACACTGCATAAGGTGCTTTGTGTGCCTCAAGTATAATGAAATCACACAAATCCCCAATGGAAGGTACATAGATACACCCTCTATGATGTAGTAGTCCATCAGACTCCAAAGAATACTTTGAATACTTCCCCTCTAAGTGTATCTGAGAACGCACCAACTGACAAACCTCTGCATAAAAGGAATCCTCTAGAAAATGACGTAAGATACGCTCTCTCAAATTGGTACAAGTACTCATAGGTGAAAGCTCATGGAATCTCCTACTCAAGGAATCTGCAACCACATTCTCCTTCCCTTTGATGTAATGAACATCAAAATCATACTCACAAAGGAACTCCATCCACCTTCTCTGTCTAGCATTAAGGTTCGGCTGAGTGAAAATATACTACAAGCTCTATTGGTCGAAATGAAGCTCAAATCTATGACCTAGAAGGAAGTGTCACCAACTCACTAAAGCATGAACCACTATAGCAAGCTCTAGGTCAATAGTATGGTAATTAATCTCATGATTCTTCAACTTCCTAGACTCATAGGAGATAGGTCATCCATCCTGCATAAGGACTGCCACTATACCATCCAATGATGCATCTGTGCACACCACAAAGTTTGTTGAAGGGTCTGGTAGAGAAAGTATCGATGCACTTGTGAGGGCTATCTTGAGCTCCTAAAAATCTCTCTCACATTTCTCTATCCACTCATACTACTTTCCCTTTCTCTAAAGGGAGGTGATGGGATGTGCCAATCTATAAAATCTCGCAATGAAGCATTTGTAATATCCTTCTAACCCCATAAAAATCCTCACCTCAGTGACACTAGTGGGTGTTGGCCAATCCATAATGGCTCGAATCTTTGATGGATCTACTAAGATACCATCATCAGATATAACATGACCCAAATAATGTACCTCAGGTCAAAAGAACACACACTTTGACAAGCTACCAAACAACTAGTTCTCTCTCAACCTCTACAAAACCTATCTCAGGTGCTCCTCATGCTCCTTCTTGTTATGAGACTATATCAAAGTATCATCTAGGAATACGACCACAAACTTATCCAAGAAGGTAAGAAATACTCCATTCATGAGGCTCATGAATACAACTAAAGAATTTGTGAGGCCAAATGGTACCACGGTGAACTCGTAATGACCATACCTCGTACAAAATGCATTCTTGTGGATATCACTCTCCATAATTCTCAACTGGTGATAACCTGACTTCAGATCTATCTTTGAGAATACTCAAGCACCCTATAACTGATCAAAGAGATCATCAATCTTAGGAAGTGGGTAACGATTCTTAATAGTTACTTTGTTCAACTGCCAATAATCAATGCACAACCTAAGTGATCCATCCTTCTTCTTCATGAAGATCACTAGTGCATCCCAAGGTGACACACTAGGTTGAATATTCCCTTTCTCCAAGAGCTCTTCTAGCTGAATCTTGAGCTCACTAATCTCATGAGTAGTCATCCTATATGTTTCTCTTGATAATGGCTCGGCTCCTTGCACAAGGTCTATGTGAAAATCCACTGCTCTAGATGGAGGCATACCAGGGAGCTCTGAAGGAAATACATCTACAAACTCCTATAAGATAGGAAAATTATCAAGGGATGACTCCCTCTCTAAATCATCCTCTCTATAAACTAATTGTGATATCAAATAGCTGACATCCCTTTCACATATACCGCCTAAGCTACATAGAAAAAATCATACAAAGAGATACGGGTCTCTGCACTCTAGAGATCACTCTAGGAATACCATGCTCATCCACATGTTAGGCATAAAGCCAATTCATGCCAAGGAGAACATCATATGAACCTAGAGGGGTAATGCATAGATCGAACATCATGGACATGTCCCTTATCTGAATCTGACAATTTCAGACCATGGAACTAACTAACACCCTGCCTTCTGAGGCTAACTCTACCTCCCAACTAACATCCTTTCTAAATACCACTAGCCCACAAAGCTCCACTACATATGGAGATATAAAGGAGTCATTAGCTCTAGAATAAAATAAAATACTAACCATACTACATCGTATCATACCTGCAGCCTCAATATCTGTAGCCTGATGCTCGGCCTAGCAGTTATCAACAACTACAAAAACTCTATGGGCTCTACCCATGTCTCCAACTGTAGGCTCCAAGGTAGCCCCTCTCTTTCCACCAACTAATTGTCCCTATGGGCACTCTCTCTATATGATCCATGCCACTGCAAGTATAATATGACCCTCTGGTCTAAATTTGTACTCCCTATGATCTAGACTGATGTGGTCCTCCGGTCCTACTGGAACCACTGTAACTTCCCCTAGAGGACTGTTGAGTCCTAGCTAGTTGTGCCTGAGGGGTCTGTGTCCTCTTATCCTATCAAGTGGTCTATGTCCTCTAATCCTGTCAAGGACCCTGAGACTACCACTGTTTGGGCTTAGAGCCCTGATAACCCTATGAGAGCTGAGATCTCTTCTACTAAGAGTGTTGACCCTTAATGTATCTTGCTGAATGATTTAGATTCCCCTTCCAAGGGGGTCTCTATTGTTTTGACTGCTAGGAAGAGGGATTTTAGTGCTAAGACCAATCCCTAGACTCCTATCTAGTACGTGTATCCTCAGCTACAAGTGTCATCTCAATTGTCTCTCTGAATGTGGTAGGAAAGCCTAAGCATATAGTACCCTAAAGAGACATATTAAGTCCCTTAATGAAATGATGGATACACAGTTTCTCATCCTTCATGTAATCAACATATGGAAGGAGCTTGAGAAACCAACTCTTATACTAGGTCACTGTGAGACCTCTCTGCTAGAGATCATGGAACTCCTTTATCTATCTCTGTCTGAAATTATCAGAGAGGTATCTCTCTCAGAATTGGGCCACAAAAGACTCCCAAGTGAGTGTGTCAATACTCACTCCACCTAGGGACTCCTCCTGTTCCCACCAAGTGGAGGCTTTCTTCTATAGAAGATGGATTGCAAGTCACGCCTTTAGATTACTCCCATAATGGTGCAATCCAAAATATTGTAGTAAAATATGTAACCAGGCCTCTTCTACTAACACGTTAGTGGATCCCAAAAACAAGGGTGGCTGGAATCACAATAACTCTCAGATATCATTACCAACATCTCTAGGGGGTCTCTCTCTAACATGTGCTTCATTCTCGGGGGGTACTTTAAACTGATGAACCAACTCACCCTCATAATCACCATGACCCTCAACATGCCTAGGTGGGGGACTCCTACTCCTCTCTCTGCTAACTCCTCTATCATATTCTAAAATCTATACTTCCCTTTCAGGAATCTGTTGCTGAACTATGGGTGGTAGTCTCTACTGAATCACCCCATTAGATTTTGGAGGATGTCCAAAATATCCTAGTTAGGGTTCTGAGGTGGTGGAGGTGGTGGTGGTGGTCCATCCTTTTGTTCTGCCCTGACATGTGTAAGTCTATGACCCCTGCCTCATCGGCCAGCTCATGTCACAATAGGCATCCTACACAATAATTTAAGTTTAAGTGAGTTGAAACATAATGGGTTTAGGTTCCTAGTGTCAAAGCATGGCTCTGATACCAAAATGTCATGCCCAAAACTAGGGAAAAAACACAAAGACAATTTTTTTTTAAAATATAGTACAAACAACTATGATGACACAACTAGTCTTGAATACGATGCGAAAAGGTGATGACATGGTGAGGTTATTTTTGAGTTGCAAGGTCAGACTTAGATTGAGCTTGGGTCACAAATAAGGTGGATGCAAAGTCAGTAATTCCAATTCATTATATGGATAAAGACCCTACGATTTAGTGTTGAAGGAATACTTGGGTCGGGTTGATTAAACTCTAGTTTTATGTTTACACAAGATGTGGCATTATGATCGTAAACCATTTGTTAAGAACATAAGTTAAGTTCAGTTGATCTAGAAATAATTGAATCCTTTATCCTAATTATAACATGACCCATTTAGATCTAACATGTATTACACTATTATCATTTAGTTATTTACGACATTCAACGTATCTTTAAACATGGTCCTAGGTCACAACCTAGTTGACAAAATAAAAACTTTTTTAATAACCTATCAACCTTAGTATTAACAATCAAATTCATTAACCGCATCCGATATCATCAAATCCCTAAACAAAACCCAAATTTCATTATTCTATAACCATTAGATTTACTAACATATTTAAAATAAAGTTTTCACAATACAATAATCTTATCCAATTTTAATACGAAAAGATGCATTTAAATTTCTTAAGAATTGATATAATTTTTATGATTAATTGATAACTACAATAATTACATTCTAATTCACTTCTTTTAATCGGAAGAAAATATTAAAATTTAATTACACACACATTATTTAAATAAATAATAACTAAATTAATTACAAAGAATAAATTATATCATATCCCCTAACTATACTTAAAACACTTATTCATATATGCAACATAATCCATTAATTATAAAATCTATTAAATTTCTACCCTAAAAAAAAACTCATGAAAGTCATAATTCATTTATCATTACTAAAGTTTAAAAAGAAACAACTAAACTACAAAATTAATTACAACTAAAACCTATTAATAATTCCTAAACTAACTTACCCCACTAACCTATCCTACTAACCTATCTAACTATCCCATCACCCCCCTTTCCCCTAGCCCATGGCCCACATGTCAAGTTTGTGGGGTGATGTGACAAGAGGTCAAAACTACATGAAAGAAGAATTTCAAATTTTAAAGAAGGAGAAGAAAGTGCAGATTTCAGACTTTAAGCTTTTGGGGCCCACCAAAGTGAAAACCTCTAAAGTGCAATGCAAGCAATTTTTTTTTTAAAAGAAAGGTAAACCCAAGGAGAAGTGAATGGTACATAGCAAGGGGAGGAGTATGGTACGCATGGCAGGGAGCCATGACATGGTGGGTGGCCCAAGGTCCTGGTGTTACCCAAATTTATACATCAAATTTGAATATCTAAATGATTCAGGGAAGCATTTTTGCACTCATCATTATGGTTTATGTTGTTATTTGTTCTTTTTTTCTATTAATAATTTATTTCATAAACCCTCAATTTCTACATTTATCTAGTTAATTCATGCATTTACTTTATCAGATTTGCTATGTTTTAAATCTGGTATCCTACAGCTTGCTTATATTTGAATTCATAAATATAGCCATTATCCTTCTATTCACGGTCTTTAATTAATTTTACTATCTTTTTATGGCCTAGAAGGGAATATTCTCTTTTACTTAGCGACTCTGAGACTTCCTTGGTCATGTGATTTGAAAAAAGAAAATAATACCCTCTCATGTCTTCGAGAATTACCGTTGTTTGTTGATCTCATTCAAAGTTTGGTTTTCATCTATGGTAGTCACATGATCTCGAAGCAAACCTAGAGTTAAAAATATCATCTCGTGACTGAGAGACTGGAGGAATTTATAAACCTGAAGTCAAGCTGCGGTTAAAGCTTAAGTCTAGAATTAAAGTAAAGAGAAGACAAGTACTGACATATCTAATGGTTGGAATAATGGCTTAAAGAAAATATGCATAAGATCTAACATATAAGCCATTACGCCTAAGTAACATGTTTCCTGGTCCCACAGATACTCTAAGAAATGAAGTGACAATGATACAGTTGGCAATTTTTGTCAGGATGACAAGGACACACATTAGTACGAAGGGTTAACAGTCGATCAGAATCAACAATTGGCTTATTGACTTAATGAGGATATGCATGAGATCTATCTTATAAGTGATCAAGTCATCATGCCATGTGTTCATGTCAGAATTGGGTCCCATAGAAAGTCAAAGCCATGACTAAAGTTAGATCAGTCAAGTTGGAATAATATCTATGGCTCACTTAATGACTTAATCATAATATGTGCGAAATCTAACATTCAAGCGATTAATTCAAAGTGACATCTAGCATAATGATGTCATTTTCCTTGGGTTAGAAAGGAATTAAAGATTGTGTAGTTTCAATTTGATCGAATGGTTGACTAATTGGCTTAATGACAACCTAATTGAGATATAATGCTTAAGCCATTAAGTCATGATGCCACGTGCCCCAGTGGGTCGAGTACAATCATAAGGAAATAATTAAAGTGCAAAAAAGTTAAAATGGATCCAACGGATGACTTAATAGCTTAAGGATAAAGTGATCGAGATCTACAGCCTAAGACATTAAGCCATGTCGAAACCTATCTGGAAGATGACATGGGTTCCACTAGCATAAATCTAACCGTAGATTAAAGTGTTGACAAGCTTGAAAAGGTTTGAAGGCTTGCTTAAAGACTTAATGTAGAACATATTGAAATCTAATGCATAAGGGATCAAGTCATGCTAATACGTGTCAGATTTCTCAAAAGGGAAGAAGACTTAGATGGAAATGACACAGATTTTATTTATTATTTTATAATGTTTATTTTTAATATATTGCATGTCAACTTGCGGTTTTATTATCATTTGATACGTCGACATTGATGTACAGGGTTTTGAAGGTGGAAGATATTAAAAATGTTTGACTGCTAGACTATTGATCTTCAAAGGATGTTGGAAGATGATGCAGATCAGATATCAAATATCTTAAAAGAAGAATTATTATTTTAAAATGTCTCTAAAAAATCACAAGTGATTTGTTAGTGACTTATATTACTATCTCTTTGATCAATAACTCTTCTTTAAAGGATGATAAGTCATTATTTTATTGTAATCTTGGTTGTTCAGTTATTGATCTAAGTATTAGGTTTATTAGATGAACCATTGTGCTGATCTGAAGCTTGTTTTCATCCTTTGAACTTTATATAAATAAGGATACCAAGATCAATATGACAGTTGACATCATTAGGATACTATTATTATGGTCAGATTGGATTAGTTTTTGATCAACAATTGCAACATGGATTGAATTGTACCATTTTCTAAAATCAATAAGATAAGTAGACCTTTTTCTCTTATCTGTGGAAATAGATATCTTTTCATTTACAATTAGTCCCTCAGATAAACCAATTTGAACTTCTTCAAAGTGATAGTTTGATGTATATGCTTCCTAATCTGGTTCATAGTTATTATTCTTAGTTGGTTTTCTTATCTTGTATGGTTAAAATCCTATTGATTGAGGCCTCAGTCAATTGGTCTGTCATTTGAGAAATTAATATCCTCTTGAGATATCTATGAAGTCATTTTAAAGTTGCATATTCATTCCATAATGCCTTTGAAGTGATATTTCCTTGCAAAACTATCTCTGAGGTTGCGCAAAGGATTGGATGATATTGACTCTATTGCCCGTGAGGAAATAAGGCACTAATCTACATTTATATTGCATTTTGGTCATTTAATTCATTGTTCATAGTTTTGTGATAATCTATCCATCTATAATATTCTTTTACATATACATACAAACACTCTTAATACATTGATACTTTCAATTAGCATTTTTGTGATATACAGTTTTCAGTGTAAGTTTTCTTTTAATTGCTTTGCCACACTTGGAGGAAGAGATTTTTCAAGATTCCTTATCTACTATAAAAATCCTTTGAAACTTGAAGGATAAGTTCAAGGAGTAGGCCTACCAGCCTTGGTTCTGTAGAGCCAGAACTGTAGAGGGTTTAAACCTGATTTGGTTGAAACCTTGTTATTTGGCCAAATCACTTGGGTTTCCCACTATTGGATTGGAAAGTCTATAGGAAATCCAATCTATTGATTTGAGCACCAACAAATTGGCAACTCCACTAGGGAAAAATCAGATTAAAGAGCAGTTTTCAGAATTTATGGTAATTAAGGTCAAGCTTTGCTAGGAGAACAGAATCCAGAAGATTAATAAAGTATTTCCTTCCAGAAGAAGGGGGTGACTCTACAATATTAAATTGGTAATAAATTTGATACTATATTTTGGATATTAAATTCTCATGTGGGGTAGGAGGTCTTTGCATCTAGAATAGCTTGAATTAGATTTAAGACTAAAGAAGAGGACTCCAAGTGTGAGGATGCCTTATGTACCTTGTATGATATACCTTGATAAAAATGATTAGGAGTATGCTTGTGAAAAATTCCCTAATTCAAGTCATCATAGTCATGAGAGTAGTGATGAAAATTGTAATCCTTTTTACCAAGGTAATAGAGGAGGACATGATTCCCAACATAATTCAAATCAAGAGATGTTTGAAAAGGAGAAAATAATTAATAAATGGGATGCTATGTTTCATGAGATGGCTAATGCAGGAATAGAAGATGAGGAAATGGTCATGGCTCTTAAAAGGAAACCAAAGGATGTACTAACGAAAATGGAGATAGAGAGAGATAAAATTAGATCACCAAGAAAAAAAGAAGCTCCTAAAGATGAGGGAGATGGAATTCAAATTCCTCCTCATAGGAAGAATAATGGGTATGTGTTTACAAATGATCATACCAACCCCTTGTTCAAACCAGACAATAGAGGAAGACTCAAGGAGAGTAATAATGATTGGGAAAGGAGAGATCATTAGGGAAAATGGAACAATGGAGAACAACATACTCACAATAATAGAATGAATCCTAACACATCTGACTAGCATGAATAGAATAGACATCAAAATAATGGAAGGATGTATAATGGATATGATAATAATAGGGATTATAATTATGGCCGCAGAAGTTATAATATCAACTCAAATTTTGGACCAAAAAATAACCAAGGATTCCAGAATGTAAATCATCAGAATCAAAGGCATGGATTTGTGAATCAAAATAGAAACAATTATAGAGCCCCAATGATTTCTGACAGATATAGATAGTTGGATTTTTATGGCACAAGGGGATGTCCTAATGACATAAAAAATGAATTAAGGAGTGCAATCCCATAGATTTTAGGATTTGGATCAGAATCAGTTGAAGTGCATTGTGTGAATTTAAAGAATGTTATCCAAGAATTTAATGAATTCAATAAGGATGTTTATATGAAATTTTTTTCTCAATCCCTCATTGAAGATACAATAGAATGGCTCAAAATTCTGCAAGACAGATCCATATCTAGTTGAGATGAATTTGTAAATGGATTCATAGAACTATTCGATGATTACAATGATACTTCTTTTGCTTCACATGAGTTAACAAGTATGAAGAAAAATCATAATGAAATTGTGGCTGAGTTCAATAAAAGATTCAACAAGGTTCTAAATAGGATTCCAAGGGATGTTCAGCCTGTTGATGCCTTTCTGATTAATTTTTACATGGGTACTTTTGATAGCAAGACAAATTATGAAATCAAATCTCATAAGCCTTCTACTTTGGCACATGCTCTCAAGATTTCTATAATGATTGAAACTGATAGGAAGGTGTCAGGTTTAATTGCTAAGAGGGAAGATACCTAGTTATTCCATCCAATAGAGTCTAAGTAGTTGTAATACCCACTCATATTTTGCTTTCAGTTTATGATGGCGTACTCTTTTAGGCATTGGTTTCAGTTGATTGGTTGAATTCTTTTAGGCTACTTTCATGAAAGCTATTATTCTTTCAATTGATGGTGATTATTGATTATGATTTTATGGATATTATCATGATGTGATGATTTATGTTTTGATTATGTTGTACTTACTCCATACTTGCATGTGTATGGTCATCATGTTATTGTATCTGTTTGCATGTTGTTGTGGTAGAGAACGGAGACGTAGTTACTTGCTTCAGAGAGATCCACACGTTCGACCGATCCCTATCATTGTTTGTGATATTATGTTATGTATGTACATGCGTGTTCTTTTGATGATAGGATTGCAAGTACAGGGCATCGTCTTCCCTAAATTGGTAGGAGTGAGAGATCCCATAAATATTCATCTCAATGGTAAAGAGGGGAGGTAACATACATATCCAAAAACCCTAACCTAAGCTTAATCGTCCTAATGCTGGATGAGTTTTAGTTGACTACCCTATCCAGATTTGTCTAGTTAACAAGAATTCGTATACCCTTTTTCCCTGAGTATGTGTGTGTTTTGCTTGTATATGCTTTCAGGTGATTTATTGGGTTTTGAGTGTTTTTCTATATTTAATGATTTAATGGATTATAGTTGAATTAATTATTTAATTATATCCTATGTTTATTTTAAATATAATTAATTAACTTGAAATATTTGAATATTTTGATATAATTAAGTATTTAATTGAAAACTATAGTAAATGTGCTTATATGATTAATTAAATAATTAAATATTTGGTTGCATGTAATATTATGACATAAATATTTAATCTATTTAATTTAATAATTAATTAATTACATGTGCATGAATGTGTTGAAAAATTATTTTCAAATTCAAATATCTCAACTTGGAATTAGGAGTCAAAGTTGAGTTGTGGCAATAAAGAATATTTTAATTATTTAATTTGGATTTACTTTCAATTTTAAGTTGAGTTATTTTAGGGATTGAATGAAGATTTGTCTTGAGGGTTTGCATAATTAGGGGAAGTTGATTCTCTTTAGGAGAATTCTCCTCTCATTTCCCTCATAACAGGTTTTTGGAATTTGGAGAGCTCTTGGTTTTTTTGCATTGTTGGAGGATTGTGGATTGTTGTGGTTGCTTGTTGCTTTGGAACTTTTGGGATTTTCTTTCTTGTGTGTGTTCTCGGATCTTCATGATTCCTAAATCTATGGTCGAATTATGCTTGAAGGGTTTCTGATTTACTATCATCTTCAGAAACACATTCCTCTGTTTCTAGCATTGGAATCAAGGTAGGTTTCGTATGCTATGTGGTTTCAGTTTTGTAGATCTGAGGTTTTCTATGTTGAGTAAGTGCATGTTTGTTATTATGGCATTTAAATGGCTTATTATTGTTTATATGTTTTCAGGTGTTTATTAAAACCCTAGATCTATTATTTTCATGTTTTTATATTTCTTAGCATAGTACCGTTATGCTGTCAAAATTTCAGGAAGAAATTCCTTCTAGATCTCATAGAAATTGAAAAAATCAATCCTTACTATAGTCTTAACTCTAGGGAAAACAAAATATATAGTTTCCTTGTATTTGCTTTGGAAAAATTAAATGAGTTGAAAAAAAATCAACTCTCTGTAAAAATATAGACTGGTGGAAAATTTTTCCCAGAAAAAGACAAAAAATAAAAATAAAAACCCCTTTGTTATTTTTCCATTTTCAGAAATTTACTATAAAAAAAAATATGTAAAATACTTATTTTTAAAAGAAAACAAAATTTGAAATCGTTTGAAAGAAAAATATAAAAAAAATGAATGGAAAAACTTTAATTTGGGAAGGTTTTTTGTTTTATTAAAAAAAATATATAATATGCTATGGGGGGGGTGGTGGGCTCCACCCACCAACCCCCCACCTGCGACATGTACCGTAGCCGGTGTTGTTGCGGCAGACCCGGACTGCCTCGGCAGTCGGGCTGCCAGTAGGCCGATGGGTCCTATTATTGATGGGACAGGGGAGTGGGGGCCGCGGTGGACCCGCTCCCCCCCCCCCCAATGTTTATTTTAATTTTTTTTTTTAATTTATTAAATTTTGTTGCGTTAGTTTAATTAAATTTTATTTTTATTTTTAGTTTATTAAAAAATGTTTTTAGATACTTTTTGTTATTTAATATATATATTAAAAGATGTAATTTTTATTTATAGATAATTTTATTAATATTTTATATAAATATGTATTAATTGTTGGTTGTTATTAGAATGTATTAATTTTTAATTTTTAAATTAGTATGTTAATTATTAATTTTAATTAATAAAGGTTTTATTATTAATTTTAATTAGTATATTAAATATTATCTTTAATTAATATATTAATATGTTTTAGCATTAATCTCTAATTAATTGCATTAATTAGATTCATTTAATGTCAATTGTTGTTTTGTAATCTAGAATGATTCGAGACTTTGAGTATAGTTAGCTAATTTGATTTAATTAATGGTTATTTCAATTATTTTATTTAAAACATTGGAAAGGGTTTTAAAACAAATTAAAATTGAATGATGTTAATTATGTGTAAACCTAGTTATCCGAATGGAGTTATAATTGAGTTAATTGTAAATGGTTATATGTTTATTTTTAAGTCCTTTAGGACGTTTTCGTTCTATGCATACTTATGAATCTCTTTTGCTTTAATGTGTTACTTTTGGGGGCATTAGATGACCTAGGATGTATACAGAGGCCGGGGGGAGTGTTTATCATTTCTTATACTTTATGGCGTGTGTGTTTTAAGCTATTACCCTAAATCGACCATGTGACCCTTTTGATCTTGTTATCTGTTTGTGTACCTATATGTGACCATTCCTGATGTGTGGGATACTGGATTTGGGGTACACTAGGGTTTTGACCTATGCTATATCTATTAGGATCTTTGAGCCTAGGGTAGGTTACCTAGATGTGTAGTAGGGGGTGGCTTGTAATAAGTTCTATGTCTGTAAGAGACTACTAGATTGCTTATTGTGGAGTTTATTTAATAAGTGATAACTAAAGACATATTGAGAGATATTAAAATGAATTAATAAGATGTGTCCTCACCCATGCTTGAGTGCTAGTATAGGCTAAGATGGTGATGAGAAGATGTTAGTTTCCTTGTGGGGTACCTGACATAGTTAGTGGCCTTGTCAGTTTGAGAGGTCATTAGCTCCATTTATGGTCACTTAGGTGTCAGAATCCATTGGGATTGCTAGGACTTAACTTAAGGGTTAGACGTACATGATGACACCTTCCTTTACACAGTCTAGATTTCCTACGTGTGTCAGTTGCCTCTGGATTAGTGAGTCTTACCTTTTATGATGACTAGTACACCTAGATTAGAGAGCTATCAGGATCCCTTTCTTAGTGGTTATTCCTTCTTGGTTTTGGATATCCGATTGGGGTCTTTTGTTATCTCCTCAACAGGATGGGGTGGAACTTTTTGGTTCCACACAGATGGGTGGTAGTGATTCTTTACCCATTGAGATTCGATGTCCTTGTACTAGGTGCTTGATGGTTCTTTACGGATGAGCTCTTTATGTTACTACATCATTTATTATGTAATTTCATTATTGTAAATCTTGTATTAGTGTATCGCATGTGATACCTAATATGGATATTGTTAATTAAGTAGATTAGAGTGATTACCACATACCCTACGACATGTGCAGTGGATGTGAGTTTATGGTGGTTTCATGGTTATCCGTGAGGATTGTAATTATGGTTATGTAAGTTGTATTTGATTTATTTATTCAAATGGAATCTTTTGTTATATTGTTAGTTGTGTTTGCTTTAAGTAATTCAACATCATGGAACCCTTGATTCGTGTAATCTATGTGAGTGTAATACATGTGTATAAATGGTAATTGCTTCTGCATGCATGTATGTCTCTTTATGTTAACTTTAAAAAAAAAAATTTATTCAGCACACATTGTGTCATGTTCTAGGTTAATCTCTCTTGGGTTCCCTAGCGAGGCGTCACAGTAGCACAAAGAGGAGGATAGAATAAATAAGCTTATGAATATGGTGAAAGGCCTTCAGGTTAATAATGGAAGAGATAATTTCAAGCACAACCAGAGTAATAGGGTATCATACAAGAGTGACAAGTATAGATTCCAGGATATGCCTTATAACACTGAATGGAAGGATGGGAAACCAATGAAGAAATAAATACACACTCTTGATCCATTAAAGAAAAAAAAACCATTTTGTGCAAAGTTATCCTTGGTGTGAACCTTGCAAACTATCATATTCTTATGAAAAATGTGTTGTTTCCCAAAATATGAAAGAGGATAAAGAGAAAGATAATGACCAGCAACCCATAGTAAATAATTTGCCAATAGATCCTATTTGGGGACATGATGATTACAGCTCTTTGGATGAGTACTACTGCAAAGATAAATTAAATAGAGTATACCAATATGGATATTATTAGGAGAAAACTCCAAGATTAAGAGAATCAACAGAAGAGGAGAAGAAAGCATACACAATAGCTGCAGTGGAAGAAGAAAGAAGCAATTAGAATTTGAGTAATATGACTATAAATTTAGATCAAGGGAAACCTAGCCGAGGAGTTGATCCAAGGAGGTTGAATCACAAAAATAATGCTCAAGAGAAATAGGTAGAACCTCTAGATTTTCCAAGGATAGCAAAAGAAAAGGTGGTAATAAGAAAGATCTTAACCAAGAAGTAAAGGATCCTCCAGCCATTTATCTAGGAACTACTTTGAATAAAAATGGAAATAAAATTGATCCTTTTTATCTTACTCTACTGATAAACAATAGAATGGTAAATAATTGTATGATAGATTCTGGTACAGCAGTGAATGTTATGACTAATAATGTAATGAAAGAATTAGGAATGAATGTTGATACCAAATTTGGTAAATGTTATACTATGGATAATAGATTCATTCCCATTGTAGGCATAATGAAAAATGTTGAATTTAAATTTCCTGCATGTCGTGAAATATCATATAAAATGGATATCACTGTGATTGAAGTTCCTACTTGTTATGGAATGCTTTTATCTAGACAATGGTCTAGCTTAGTAGGGGGAAGTATTCAATTAGATCTTTCTTACACTTCTATCCCGGTAAATGGAAGGGATATCCATACATTCTTGAGGCTGTGGATCCAAATTTGATTACACATTTTTTCCATTCTGATATGGATAACTTTCAGGTAAGTGTTTCAAAAAATCCAATGCATAATACTGAAACTATCAAAATACATGCAGAAGTAAATGATAATGTTATTTGGAAAATGTATTTTTATGGTGCTTGCTGTAGGGAAGGTAATGGGGCTGGTGTCAATTTCTTTGCCCCTGATAAGAAAATATTTAAATATTCCTTTTTGCTAGATTTTGAATGTACTAACAATGTTGCAGAGTATGAAGCTCTCCTCCTTGGTTTAAAAATAGCTAGTAAACATGGAATAAAATGTTTAAGTGTATTTGGAGATTCTGAATTAATTGTTTCTCAAGTTAAAAGTAAGTTTGTTACTAAACATCCCCTTCTTAAAAGATACAGAAATGAGGTTTGGGATTCTATGGAATGTTTTGATGCTTTTTCTATTAACTGGATAGACAGATAAAAAAATATCCTTGTAGATTTTATGGCTAAATTGGAATTAAAGCACAATGATATTCCTTGTGTGGACATTGTTCAAGTGGAGATTAAAACCAAGCCTAATATACCTAACAACATCAACAACTAGCAAGTCTTTGAAGATGACAGAGATATAATCAAATTTTTAGCATGTGAGAAAGAGTATGAAAATAAATTGATAGATCTCAATGCTCATGTTGAGATAGAGGATAGAAAAGAAGTATTGTTTGAACAAGAATTTATTTAGCTCAAAACAAATAAAGTCCCAAAAGGTCTTGTAGAGATGGAAAGATTGTTTGATATCAAGGACTCAAGATTAGACAAGAAGAACACTGATGTCAAAATGGATGATGTAGAAAAGATAAATTTGATAAATGAAGAGACCCCAAGGGAAGTATTTGTGGGAAAAAATTTAGCCCCCAAGATCAAAGTTGATATCACTAAATTATTAATAAAATATAGACATGTATTTTCCTAGTCTTATGATGACCTTAAGGCTTACCGAGAGGATATTTTTCAACATGAGATACTATTGAATCCTAATGCTAAACCATTGAGACAAAGGCATAGACTAATAAAACCTATTTTGGATCCCAAGATGAAATATGAATTAATCAAGATGAGGGATGCTAGTATAATAAAACCAATTAGACACTCAACATGGGTTTCAAATCTGGTGCCTGTCAGAAAAAAGAATGGTGATATTAGACTTTGTGTAGATTTTCGGAATCTAAATATATCATCATTAAAAGACAATTATTAATTACCAAACATAGAAGCATTATTGCAAAAGGGCACAAGGAATGAATTACTATCAATGATGGATGGATTCTTAGGGTATAACCAAGTAAAAGTTAAAGAAGAAGAACAATATAAAACAACATTTACTACACCATTGGGTACCTATGTATATGGGATATCATTGAATCCAAAGAAATTCCACTTTGTTGTCACTGAAGGAAAATTATTGGGACATATTGTATCCAAAGATGGGGTAAGAATAGATCCTAAAAGAATTGCAGCAATTGATAAAATTGAAGTCCCAAAGAATGTCAAAAAAATTCAATCCTTTTTTGGATAGATAAACTTTGTGAGGAGGTTTGTTCCTAATTTCTCAGAAATAATTAAACCAATTGCAATGATGTTGAAGAAGGGTACAGATTTGAAATGGATGAATGAAGCTTTGGAAGCATTTGTAAATATCAAAAAAGCAATCAAGGAAGCCCCTGTCCTAAAATCTCCAGATTATGATAAACCATTTCAATTATTTTCTTTTCCATCATATCACACCTTTGTTGTTGTCTTGTTACAAAATAATAATGAAGGATATGAACAACCAGTGGAATTTTTAAGTAAAACTCTTCAAGCTTCTGAATTGAATTATGATATTAATGAAAATAAAGCTGATGCACTTGTGAAGGCGGTGAAATATTTTAGGCCTTATTTGGTAGGAGATAAGATAGTAGCCTATGTTCATAATGCTGCAATAAAAGATATATTTAGATAATCAGAGGTTACTGGGAGAAGATGTAGGTGGGTAAATAAAAGTCAAGAATTTGATATAGAAATTCAAATTACTAAAAATTTTAGAGGATAGGGATTAGCAAGGCTAATGGAATAATCTAATATGGATGCATTACAGGTCAATCAAATCAATTTAAGTGAAACTTGTACTAGTATTCAAAGATGCCCTTGGTACACTAATATAGTGTATCTCTTAAAACATATGAAATGTCTAGAAAATCTTATAGTAGATAACCAGAAAAGGACATTGAAATTGCAGGCATCTAAGTATGTCTTGATCCAAGGTGATTTATACTGGAAAAACATGGATGGTATACTTCTCTTTTGTTTAGATAAATATCAGGCAAAGGAAGTGCTCAAGGACCTTCATGATGGACAATGTGGGGGATATTTTTTCAGCAAAAACAACTGCCCATAAGATATTAAATGCAATATATTATTGGCCTTGTCTGTTTAAGGATTGCCATGCATATGTTCATAAATGTGAAGAATGTCAAACTTTCTTGGGAAAACTAAGATACAATGGTGCATTACCTCTAAATCCTATGTCTACTGATGAACCATTTCAAATGGGGAATAGATTTCATAGGATAAATCATTGATACTTCTAGTGGTGGGAATAAATGGATGTTGGTGGCCATTGATTATTTCACTAAGTTGGTGGAAGCTATACCTACTAGACAAGCTACTAGTAAAGTGGTGATTAAGTTCTTGATTGAAAATATTCTGATAAGATTTTGTTTTCCTCGTAAAATTGTTTGTGATAACGCTATATGTTTTAGATCTCTAGAGTTCACTAAATTTCATGAGAAGTATGGGATAAAGAACTCTTATTCATCCCCTTGTCATCTTCAGGGAAATGACCAAGTAGAATCTAGCAATAATAACATAATGAAGATCATCAGAAGAATGTTGAGTAACAACAAGAGAGCATGGAATTCTAAATTACCTCTGCCACTTTGGGCAGACAGAATTACAATTAAGAGATCTATTAGATATGCACCATATGAACTTGTTTATGGAAAGAAAGCTCATTTAACATTGAATAATTTGTTACCAATGTACAAATTTATGAATGAAGAACAGTGAGAAGATGTAGATTTCATGGAATATAGATTGCATCAGCTTGCAAAATTGGATGAGATGAGAAACCAGGCTCAAGAGAGAAATCATGAGTTGTAGAAGAAAGTGAAGGTTTTGTTTGAAAAGAAGACCACAGAAAGGAAGTTTCAAGAAGGATATTTAGTGTTGAGATGGAATGTAAAGGATCAGGACAAAGGCAAGCATGGAAAATTTGATGCTTTGTGGGTAGGTCCTTTTGTCATAATTGGTAAGGGAGGTGAGAATTCCTACCTTTTACAAGGTTTATAAGGTTACCCTCATGAGTTCCCCATACATGCTCAGTATCTTCAACCTTTCTTCTCTTAAATATTTTATAGAAGGCAAGTTTTTCTTCCTTATTTGTATGATATGTTTTATAGTTTTTGTTCTACTAACCTTCTACTTTTCCAGAGATAGCTAGGATTCTTGTTGTGTCTAGGTATGAAGGCACATCCCCAGAAAGAGCCACTGGTGTTACCAAAATTTACAAATCAAATTTGAATATCTAAATGATTCAGGGAAGCATTTTTTCACTCATCATTATGGTTTATGTTCTTATTTGTTCTTTTTTTATATTAATCATTTATTGCATAAACCCTAAATTTCTACATTTATCTAGTTAATTCATGCATTTACCTTATCATATTTTCTATGTTTTAAATCTTGTATCCTGCGGCTTGCTTATATTTTAGTTCATAAATATAGCCGTTATCATTCTTTTTGTAGTCTATTATTCATTTTAATATCTTTTTATGACCTGGCAAGGAATATTCTCTTTTACTTACTAACTCTGAGACTGCCTTAGTTGCATGATCTCAAATGAGAAAAGAATATCCTCTCATGTCTTTGAGACTTAATGATGTTCGTTGATCTCATTCAAAGCTTGGTTTTGATCTACGATAGTCGCATGATCTCAAAGTAAACCCAAAGTTAAAAATATCATCTCGCGAATGAGAGACTAAAGGAATTTATAAACCTGAGGTCAAGCTACGGTTAAAGCTTAAGTCTGGAATTAAAGTAAAGAGTAGAAAAGTACCAAAATATCTAATGGTTGGTGTAATGGCTTAAAGTAAAGATGCGTAAGATCTAACGTATAAGCCATTACACCTAAGTAACACGTATCATAGGCCTGCAAATACTCTGAGAAATGAAGTGACAAGGATATAGTTGGAAATTTTTGTCAGGATGACAAGGACACAGATCAGTACAAAGGGTTAACAGTCAAGTAGAATCAATGGTTGGCTTATTGACTTAATGAGGAGATGCACGAGAGATATCTTATAAGCAATTAATTCATCACACCATGTGTTCATGTCAGAATTGGGTCCCATAGAAAGTCAAAGCCATGACTAATGTTAAAGATCAGTCAAGTTGGAATAAGATCTACGACTCACTTAATGACTTAATCAAAAGATGCACAAAAGCTAAAATTCAAGAAATTAAGTCGAAGTGACATCTAGAAGAATGACATAGTTGTCCTTGGGTTAGAAAGGAAGTAAAGATCAGGCAGTTTTAGTTTGATCAAACGGTTGACTTATTGGCTTAATGAAAAACTAATCGAGATCTAATGCTTAAGCCATTAAGTCGTGATGCCACATGCCCCAGTGGGTCCAGTACAGTCGTAAGGAAAGAATTAAAGTGCATACAATTTAAAATGGATCTAATGGCTGACTTAATAGCTTAAGGATAAAGTGATCAATATCTATAGCCTAAGCCATTAAGTCATGCCAATGTGTATCCAGAAGATGATGAGGGTTACACTAGCATAAAGTTGACCACACATTACAGCGTTGACAAGCTTGAAAAGATCAGATGGCTTTCTTAAAGAATTAATGTAGAACTGATCAAAATCTAATGCATAAGTGATCAAGTCATGCTAACACATGTCTGATTGGTCAAAAGGGAAGAAGACTTAGATGGAAATGACACAGATTTTATTTATTATTTTATAATGTTTATTTATAATATATTGCATGTTGACTTGGGGTTTTATTATTGTAAATCATATGTCAACATTGTTGTACAGGGTTTTGAAGGTGACAAATATTAAAAATGTTTGACTGCTAGACTATTGATCATCCGAGGATGCTAGAAGATGATGCAGATCAGATATCAAATATCTTAAAAGCTGAATTATTATTTGAAAATGTCTGTAATAAATCACAAGTGATTTTTTAGTGACTTATATTACTGTCTCTTTGATCAATAACTATTCTTTAAAGGATGATAAGTCATTCTTTTATTGTAATCTTGGTTGTTCAGCTCTTGATCTAGGGATTAGGTTTAGTAGATGAACCGTCATGTTGATCTGAAGCTTGTTTGCATCCTTTGAACTTTATATAAATAAGGATACCAAGATCAATACGATAGGGGACATCATTAGGATAATATTATTATAGTCAGATTGGATTATTTTTTTATCAACAACTGCAATATGGATCTAATTGTACCATTTTCTAAAATCAATAAGATAAGTAGACCCTTTTTCTCTCATCTATGGGAATAGATATCTTTTCATTTACAATTAGTTCCTCAGATAAACCAATTTGAACTTCTTTAAAGTAATATTTTGATGTATATGCTTCCTAATCTGGTTCATAGTTGTAACACCCCAAAATTGGCATCTTGCAACCCTAACCAATTTTGTTGCATTTGTCGCTCTTCTAAATCATCAAAGTCCTATTGTACTACGCAATTCTGAGTTTTCACTGACTCTACTCAACTTGAGTGTCAAATGTAGAAAATCCTAAATCGACATTAATCATACATCATATTCAATTCCTAAATATCTATTTGGCTAAACAAACCCTATGATCGAATTAATTTAATTAATAAAGTCCTAGCACTTTAATTAAATTAAATTCACCCTCTTTAGCTGAGACACATGAAAAAGGAATTAAATA
>MU228390.1:1221570-1252650 GCA_018584345.1 Thuja plicata | reverse complement strand
AAATGATATATTTTGTAAAATCAACAATGGGAAAAAACATTAAATTGGAAATAATAATGATATCAAACATAAATACATATCCACATTTGATTCCAAAAATAATTTAATCATTTGAAAATCCAACTTTGGTTATAATGTTTTTATAAATTAATTCTCCAAACAAAACCTTTAAAAATATTTATAATTATATGGCCAAGAAAAATAAGCCTTGGCATTAAATCAAATTCCAAAGATTTACTCTTGAAATTAGTCTTATAGGTAAAAATTATATAATTATATCTTTTCACCCTTACCCATATTCTCAAGGAATATAATAGAGCAATTGGTAAAGGAGGGTATATTTAAGTAGTTAAAAGGACCGGGTTGAGAGGTCGACTTTTCAAAAATAAAATATAATTAAAATATTAACAAAGGGGTTAAACGTGAATTTATTTCCATGTATTAATTAATTCCCTTTATAATAATAACATAATGTACTTAATTGATTCCCATCCCAAAACCTCTCAAGAAATAACATTTGACTAACTAGTTAGGGAGGGAATGGGTAGGTAGATAGGAAAAGGGGCTGGCTTGAGAGGTCGAGTGTTCAACTCTCGATCGCCACCCTTTTTGCCCAACATTATTATTATTCTTTTATAATTATTTTTTATTTCAAAAAATATAAATGCATTTAACACATTGAAATAAAATATTTAATTTTTTCTCATAAATTTAAAAATGGAACAATAACAATCATTAGAGCCCTTAATTTTTGAAAATAGGGAAATAATATAAAAATAAAAATAAATATTTTACTTCCCTGATAATTTTGTATATATTTGGGCCTAAATTTTCAGGAGCCAACACCTGTTGTGCTGGAATCTGTGGACCAAGACCTTGCTTGGCCTAAAAAAGTTGAGCATGTCTTGCAACTCTCTATTGATGTTGTCCCCATACTATTCCTGGTATTGGATGTACTTGTCTCATAACATAACCACCCCCTTTGGCTCAAACATGACCAGCTCTCATCTGTGGACCTGCCTATCCTCTACCTCTACCTCCAGCTCATTGAGGAGCTCTCCAAACCCATAGAACCCTAAGTACTCTTTGTAATCTTCCACCTCATTTTCCACCACCACCGGAACCATCATCATATAAAAGATCATCTACATCTAAAATCAGCTCACTAGGATCGGTGAATCATAGGAACCTGTGCCAGGAAAACCACTGTGTATAATCTGCAGACATCCTAACATTTTCTATATGATCAAGTGTGTCCCACTAAACATACCCTGACCTATCAATCTCATTACAGGAATACTAGAATTCAACCTATGCCCCCACATGGATCTCTCCGCCTATACTTGAGCATATAAAGCTAATCCTTGTAGCATGTCATGTACCCTCTTGTACTGTCAAGATACTCTATAAATGAAAAATCTCCTGATCAATAGTGGTGACCGACCTATCATCAATCATGGGGAAAACATGTAAGGTAACTCATTGTCATCCTCATGCGAGGCCTCGCATCCTAGATATGGTCTCCACATGACCTGATCTACTTCATCAAGCATACATCTCCAGAAATCTAACTTGCCTAGGCAAGGCTGGACAATCATGCCATCGTACAAGAATCCAAAGGGCCATCTCAGATCCCATGTCCACAACTGTAATAAGATATCTCATGCTGAAAGAACACCACTCCCTCTGTATACAACATGATGTAACTCATGGTATAAATGGCCTAATATGTAGGATCCCTAGTCAAAGCATGATGGACATGTGATCATATCCTCAAGAATTCGACCCAAACCCATAAATAATCCATGTCCCTGATGATCTAGTAAAATAACTCCTCCAATCAATGCACCTAATACTATAGGAAGATGTAGGAAGGCAACAAACTACACCCATGGAATACTTTCATCTTCAATAATAGTATCTACAAAGACCCATCTGCATGCATCACCATCATAAACCTGATCATAGTATACCCGCTCTTCTTGAGTTGGGATCCTCAGTAGCCTATACATGTCCTCAGGCATGATAGTCATCTCTCTAAGTGGTAGATAGAAGGTATTATAGTCAGAGTGTCATTTCTTTTCCATAGCTATCAGTTGTATGTGTTATTTTGTGTCAGTACCTGCAACTTCAAACACACACACTTCAATGAATCTTTACATGGTTAGTGGGTTAGAAAACATGAAATTGAAAGGAAATAAACAAATACACTAACCAACACTGACCCATTGCCTTCTAGTATGAAAGACTACAAAATTTTCTCTCAAGTCATCACAAAGTTTAGTGACTACACACTGTTCTAAATGAAGGATATTTAAAACTATTTGCAAATGATCTAAATGATTATGCAGATGCAGTTTGTGGTTAATCTAAGCTAATATAGAGATTTGTTTTAAAGCACCAAATGAAGTTTTTTTGATAGTTTTAAACCCAAAATCAAATGTGCTCTAAGATTATAGTTTGTATGATTTAAAAAAAGTAAACTAACAATTAATAAAGCTAAACAAGTTGAAAGCTAAGATTGTAAGAAATCTAGAATAAAAATTGCATAATAACGATAACAAAAGTTAGGATCCTTTGTGAAGGAAATGAGTTTCTCTTTTATAGAAAATCTCTCCCAAATTGACAATCGAGATCGAAAGAAAAGAGTGGCTTAGATTAGATTTGGGGAAGCACATTCTATGTACAAAGAATGTGATTGGTCGAGAGTGTCAGTTGATTGAACTGACTAATCAGTCTTTTTGGAAACTTCCAAAATCATTTTCAGTTGACAACTTTGTTTCTAAAATGATAAATAGTGGAGAATCAGTTAACTGAGTGGAACTGGATTGTTTCCAATTTGATAATTAGTTAACTTGATTTGATGATTTCATATGCATTTTTAATAATTTAAATGATTTTGAATGCATATTTGTTTTTATTAATTAATTTAATTCCCTTATTTATTTAATTGACATATGTGTAATTGTATCTAATTAATATTTTAGAATATCAATTAAATAATTAATATAAGGTTTATTTGCAAATGTAATGTGATTTTAGGAATTAATTAATCAAGTACAATGATTAATTAGGACCTAGGGTCTAGGTCAGATCAATTTGAATTTGATAGATTGCTTGTTTGGTTTAGGACTTAGGGTTTATGAAGATTGGGGTTTCTTGATTAATTATTGTGATTGGGTGTCTAGGTTTTAGATGACCATTTTTATGTGATTACATTTTCCCCTCTTTGAATTGATGTGCGATTAGCACATTGATTCAAAGACCTGTTAGCAAGAAGACCCAGAATAGTTTGATTTTAAGCGATGAAACCATTCTTTTGAAGAAGACCAACTTTGAGATTGGTTGGATGAAGATCGATCAAAAGATATTAAAATGAATGCTCATTTTTATTTGAAGCGATGAAACTAAACATCTGTCTAGAACTCTTAAACCTTTTGATTGGTTTGAACGAATAACCAGTTTTATTTGAAGTGATGAAAATGATTACTATTAAGAGATTTGATCAGAAAGAAAATTGACTTGATTTGAAGCGATGAAGCCAATTTGATCAATGTATCTAGTTTCAATAATCAATAGCTCATATAAGTCCAATCTTGTCTGGTTTTGAGTGTATTCACCATTGTATAAGACTATTGATTAGGTTGCCTTTGATTTAAGATGATCTCAACTTAATTTGATGTGATGAACCTGAGATGCCCCAAGTGAAGGGGTTTTGATTGAGGATGTGATCACTGGAATTTTGATCTCCTGATCCTACCCCCTTAGGAGCAAAATCAAAATATGGCTAAGTGCCCCAGTGATGAGAAGCAATTTGATTGATAACATGATGCAAGAAGAAGTTGATCTAATTAAAAAGAGGTCCCAAGTGGTTAGGACAAAATATATACTTTATGGGAGGTCTTTTGTGACCAAGATTGACCAAAAGTAAGATAGGAGGATTGATTAGAAGAAAAGCAGGAGAGATTTCCATTAGTTGTACAAGTGGTTAGCTGTAGTTGAATGAAAAATTCAAATGTCAAAAATGACAAGCAAGATGTTTTCATATTTTTATTTTGATCCTGAAAATGGAATCAGGATAGTCAAATTAGCCAAGGGTGTCATTTTCATGGCAATCAACACACAACTAACCACTTGGAAAAAGGAAGATTGATCGATAAGAACCTTAGATTCTTCATATTGGAGAGAGATATCGATATTATGAAGATTTAAACACCATGCAAACGTAGATGCAAGAATAACATGAATTCAACCTAAGGTGTAGTCACTGAACCTTTAACATTGAAATATTCATCATTGAGCATTTTTGGAACATCGAAGTTAATACAATCCTTACTAGTGCCACTACGACCATAAGAATATGAATATGACTTTCATTGGATAAGATATGAGAAACTAATGTAAGCATCGGGGCACAAATCTGAGATGACTTGAACGTTGTTTTGAGATGATGTTGCAATAGTGTGCCAGTATCAAGGTATTCAAAGCCAAGATAACCATGAGTGTGATCTTGCGTAAACAAGTAGAGCAATAATAGACAAGGAGATAGTTTTGACCTCACCTTGCCGTGCAAGTAAATAGGATCGAGGGATGTGAGGCTTTTCCACCATAATGCAAGAGCTCTTATCACATACACCCTATTTATTTGAAATTGTAGGCTCATCAAGACCACACCAACAAGTAGTAGACAAAGAAAAGATTAAGGAAAATCAATTAGAACAGACATCATACAAAGAGAAGTTCAGCATACTTTAGCTAGCTTCAAATTTTTTGGATGTGTATCTGTACGAGGAGTTGAGAAATAAAATTATGCTTGTAAGTGAGATGTGTTTAATTGTTATCAATCTATTGTTTATGTTTGTGTTATCTAATGTGTGTTAAGAAACAAAGATGCATCCAAAGATAGTGTTAAGAAAAAATTTTATTACGGTGTTGAGAAACACCTATTGCGTCAGTAGCAAGTTGTCCTTTATAAATGACAAGATTACTAACTTTGGTGTAATCCAAAGATATGATGAAATTTGGGGGCCATGCCCCATGATAACAAACTCTTATTGTGATGATAACTGAGTTGACTCATACTATGAGGAAAAAGATGATTTGATTGCCCCTAGGTTATGAATCTAGATCAGTTTCAACCCAGGAGGGTTCTCAGAAGAATTGAAGTGTTCATCATCAATAAATATCACATTGGTTTGCCCCAATGTCTAGCAAGGTAGAGGACATTGCAGATGGATTATAAATTTGATGGATGAGAAGAATAGACAATGATGGATGAAGAGGGAAAATGCAACCCTCAAGGAAAATACCTCAAGATTATCCAAGCTAGGGAAAAAGAATATAGCAATGTAGACTCATGGAGTGGTGCTAGATAACATATATGATAATGACCTGATGTCATGAAAAGCATGTAGTCCAAAAGAGTGGACATGTCAAGAGACTTCTAAGAACTTGTTTTTAAATTTTGATCAAGACCAAGGGGTCAATTTTGGATAGGATATAGCTATAATAATGCAATTAGGATATGGGATGATGAAGGGTATGAGTGGATGTTTTGGATTATGACAGGAATACCCTGAAATAGGAAGGATAGGCTTGGGATTAGCAAGATCACAATAGGGTGCCATGAATGAGAGAAAGTGAATAGGCTAATGGAAAGGATAATGGATGTCAAGAGGCATAGTGTTCATGGATAGGCTCAACCTTGTCAAGATCACCAGAAGGATTATAGGACATAGTAACCCAGCCAAGATAAGCCGGGACAGAATAACCCAGCAACAATAACCCAAGGACAAAATAATCCATTCCAAAATAACTCGTAGTCAAAATAACCCATGGAAAAAATCTTAGCAGTGTTACAGTTTGTAATTGAGGTAACACAATATTTTAGAGCACATAGACTATGATCAGCCCCTAGGAAAATTTAATATAATGTTCAAAAAATTATATTAAAAAATATATTTTTTTATGAATTTTGATTTCTCTTTTTCTTATCACTCTACACACTCTTAATTCTTCTCCCCTTCTTCCTTCCTTTACTTCTCTTAATTCTACCACGTTATATATACTATTAATGCCTCTTCATAATGCCTTTTAGCTTATATCTTTTCATAATAACTCTTGTTTAGCTTATTCCCACGAATTTGTCTTTATTTCTATAATTATTTACCATGTTATAAGTTATTTAAGCATATTAAAGATGTTTTAAGGCTATTTTAGGGGTATATAATGGATATATGGTCTAAAAATGACCTAAATATCCTCTATGGTTCCTCACAATCCCTTTTTTTAGCATACTTCCTTGATCTAAAATGGCCATGGGTTATTTTTTCCATGGGTTATTTTGACCATGGATTATTTTTTCCATGGGTTATTTTGACCCTAGGTTATTGTGTCCTTGGGTTATTATGGAGGGGTTATTGTGTCCAGGGTTATTTTGGCTGGGTTATTATGTCTAGTTACCACCAATAATTATGCATAGATGGAAAACTGAAGGAAGATGACAAACACTTAGAGGTTAAAGGTTTAACTCATGCCCGATTTCCTGAAGGTCTTTCAGAATGAATGGACCCACATTGTTCTTAAAAGGGTACACAAAGGGAAGCTATGGCTAGATGAGCCTAAAAAGATAACCAGGGATGTCATTCATGTAGTAATAGGGTATCCCATATGTGACAAAGCCAAAGCCCTAAGATACCTACCGAGAACCGAGTTGGAAAATCTAATGTTAGCTGAGTGGGGTGGTAGAGGCTTGAAGGTCAATTGTATCAATGATCCTGAACTAAGATTCGGTGCTTATTCCATTGAGTGTAAGATATTCTAGTCTAGCATACTGAATAGTGTACCATGTGGAGTTGTTGATATAGCTTACAAGATAGTCAAGAAAGGTCTTCAACTTGATCTTTTGGAGCTGTTGCAGAAGTAGTTAGAAGAGAATATGAGAACCATAAGGATAGAAAAGACAAATGCATGTAAGTTAGGTTCATTACTACTTTGCATATTCTTCTACATGCAAAATTTCTTTCCATCAATTGGTAAAGTTAAGTGGAAAATAGACAGACTGGTTAAAGTACAAATTGATGAAATGATTACAAGTTTAGGTCAGAAATTTGAACCTGTAATGAATGAATATTTCACTAAATTCAAAGCTAGAATGGAAAAGAGATCTCAGATTCCACTACAACTCGTTGATAAATACAAAGACAATATATATTTTTTAGTAGATACAGACACAACATTAATCAAAGCAGCATATCCAAGGACTGCATGGCTACCTCCAATGGAGTATGAATTGAATATTGATGTTTCTATAAAGGCAATTGAAAAAAATTTAAATGAGCCTATTGAAAAATCGTCCATGAGATTTTGCACTTATGATGTGGCAAAGACCCGAATACAATTTCAGTTACAAGTACAATGGTTGGGTAGGAAAAAGACCAAAATTTTCAAAACTTTGAAAAGGAAACTTGCAATAACAAATGACAAATTGGATAAGTCTGAAGGAGAAACTGAGCAGCAAACCTCCGTCAGTCAAGAAGCAGAACCAGATCATGACACTGATGATACTGATTTAGATATAGAACCAATTAAGACACCTAAGGCCAAATAGAGCAAGAATACAAATAGTGAATCATCATCAAAGACCAGATCTTATTCCATGACTAAGGATTCACCACCTTTGAAGAAAGGTGTAGCTAAAATTACAAGGCCCTCACCAAAATTTACATACCAAACAAGGATGCAGAAGGGAACTACTACTGCACCGATACAAAGGAAGAGATATGTGAGAAACAAAGATGACAAGGGTGATTCTGATGAGAATCTAGAAAAATTCAAGGTTGCTCACAACACACCTTCACAGAGTATTGATGAGATTACAGAGGCAATCAAGAAAACTAGACAATTGGCACATCTGAAGATACAAGCATACTCTAATTTTTCTACCGAGAACAAGGATAAAATCAAAGAAGCAATCATTGGTATGATGATTAACCTCAAACAAGTTCCATTTGAGTTTTCTACTTCTATACTATCATAACTATATGATAAAATATCATCAAGATGGTCATATGCACTCCAAACCAAGAAATAGATGGCAGAAGAAGCTCTCACACTAATAAAAGTTGAGTGCATAGTTGAGGAAATTCATCATATAATGAGGCAATATGCCAAGAAATTTCCAAAGAAACAAAGAACATTGAATATCCTACAAGGTAATATGAAGGAAGTGGATATTGAGAGCACCAAAATTTGGA
The DNA here is from genome assembly GCA_018584345.1 of Thuja plicata. Taxonomy (NCBI): domain Eukaryota; kingdom Viridiplantae; phylum Streptophyta; class Pinopsida; order Cupressales; family Cupressaceae; genus Thuja; species Thuja plicata. Next base: position 1,244,395 of record MU228390.1, on the reverse strand, counting down.
ATGAATTGTTGAAACCACCTAAGGTTATCTAGGACACCAAGGAAGTAATTGATGTTGCATCTATTAGACCGAGTACAGAACCCATGACATTTGATGATGTAGCAGTTGAAAATGTGTTAGATGGTATTCTTGAACTCTTGACTAATTTAGGTCGCTCAGATATCACAATAACTGATGTAACCAAAGGAGATCTAAATGATTAGGCCAACGAAGATGAATCTATCCAAGGAACCAAAAATATCGATGAGAAAGATACATCATAGGTCACCCAAGATACTACACTAGGCTAGTTACCTATTTTGGTTAAAGAAATTGAAATTGAGACCAAAGCACAGAAAAATCCACCTGAGAAAGCAATAGATATAAATGAAGATAAGGGTGAAGAACAAGGTAAAGAGACCAAGCATAGTGGTGAAACAAACCAAGGTGATGCACAAAAAGATACCACTGATGTTGTAGAAGAAAAGTGTGAAGGTACCACAAATAATCCTCACAAGACAGTAGATACATCTACTACCAACACAAGGTCAGTTACCAAGGCACCTAAACAAGTCACACCAAGTACCAAGCTATCAAAGTTAAAAACTGAGCAAAAGGCTCAGTTAACATTAGTACTATCACCTACATCAAGCAATCAAGTTAAGAAGAAGAAGAAATAGAAAATAACCAAGGATCCAGTTACCTTAGATAAAATCATAGAGATTCCTAAATGGGATCCTAAGATACTTGACTTAGAAACACTGAAGAAATATGGTGAACTTTGCACCAGAAAGGTAGCACAAGATAAGCTAAGACCAGAAGAAAAAGCATGCACAAGTACTAGAGAAGGAAAAGGAGATATTAATGCAAGTTGTACCAGATATAATCATTGATGAACATGCACCCATATTGGAAAAACTTGAAATGCTCACTGAGGAAATTGATAATCCTAACATTGATGCGAAGCAAAGACTTGAAGAGTGAGCAGAGAAGAAGATTCAATATAAAGTTACAGAGAATATCAACTAGGAAGTGGCAGTACATAAGGTAACTCTATCAGAACTCGTAAATGGTTTAGAAACTATCATATCGGAAGCCATTACTATTCTATAATAGTTATGCACACTAGATCACTTCACTACCAAGAATAGTGAAAAGTTAAAGAAAATAGATCAAGATCTAAAGGATAGTGCACAAATTCTATCAACTCAGCAACATATATTACATTTGTATTATAAGAAGATACTTCAAAACCAGTGATTGAGACTAGAATTGAAGAAAGAAGAGGAACAAATTAGAGAGAAAGTAACCGAGCTCCAAACGACGTTGGTACCAAATTTAGCAATGATACAAAAACATGTGACTTTTGCAAAGAATCTCATTGCCACCCCAGATTTATCAGTGACAGAAAGCATATATGATATGCATGCCCAACTACAATTAGAGCTACTCACCCTAGAGCACTTAAAAGAGAAATGGGAGAATTTATTGGAAACTCTCAAGAATGCCCATCCCAATATTTTTGACAAACAATAAGTTACACACCTTGTGTCATTATTTCAAAAAAGGGGAAATATATGTATATATGCATAGTAAAGGGGATACTACAATCAGGATGTTCATATACATAAACTAAGTATATACAAAGGAGGAGCATGTACAAAGGGGGAGTCATCATGTATATTATACTATACGGTACTAAGTTTTTGATACTAATTCCAATGGGGGATAATGTTACTCCAATTGCACATTGAAGTTGTCATTAGTTATCAAGAAGACATAATGGACAGTGGATGATAGAGTCAACAAAAGATAGTTAGTATATATCACCGAAGTGTAGAGTTAACTGAGAGCACTGATCACACCCAGAGTTAACCGAGTATAGTGATAACCAAGTAAATAATTAACATTGATCTACACAAGCATAACTAAATACTAGTATAACTGAGATACATAGTATACACTAAACACCGAGGAACAACATTAACTGAGTGGAACAGAGTCCACATAAAAGTTTTTAATGGCACATTATTCTATGTAACAACTTTTGAGCCGACCTAGCTAATGGTCTACATGATCGAGGATGACATTAATTATGGATTTACAGCATTAATTGTTTATGTCTCCTATGTGTAGATGATCAAGGTAAATTTTGTACACCATTGATCTTAGGATAAGCATGTAATTGTTGAACCCTAATTAGGTCACATCGATTGATATATAAATGTATATATTTAAAATTTTGTTAAGTATGTTGATCAAGAAATGATCAAGTAGCTTCCATACTACAGACATTAGAGATCATACAAGGGATTCAAGGATAGAGACCACATTAAAAAAATAATTTTATAGAACTAAGGAAAGGCTACTAAGAAGAATAGGGTAGAAGTTATTATTATTCACATTGAGGTGATATATTTTGTATGAACTTAATGGATCTGTATCAACAATTTTGATATTGTATATGTTTTAGATTAACTTTTTGTTACTCTCTAGAAATTTTAATAGACCCTAAATCTCTTAACAAAGTAGACTTAACCATCTATTGTAAATCTCTTAACCAAGTGCACACATAGATTGTGTTGCTAAATCCTCACACGAGGTAGATATAGTCGATATTTTTGTTACTCCTAATAGGGTAAGATCATCAAAAGTGATCATTTTGTAAAGCTTTAATAGACTATTTTTCATCTCTGTAGTAGTGAAGTTGTGTGGGTCTCATCCCCACCACAGTTTTTACCTTCTAATAGGGTTAGTTTTGTGATACCAAAATACTAGTTTCATGAGTACTTAATTTCATGTATATGTAATTTTTATTTTACATGCATTTACATTTTAGCATTGATACTATATGTTTGGAATAAGCAATCTAAATAGTCAGTTACTAAAAATAGTGAATGCAAAGAATTGACCAAAAAAATTTAAGGGTACTAATTTACCCCTCCCCTCTCAGTACACACCCTTTCCATTATCTTAACATTGGGCCAACAGTGTCTACAACAAATCTTTCCTCATCATCAAGAACACACCTTCTTCAGGATCTAAGTCTTTTGATATGATGTTTTGGGTGTCTTCTTGGGCTAATTGTGTTCTTCTTTACCCTTGTGGATTTGGTCCTACCCTCTCAAGGCATCTGGTACTATGGTTTCCCAACCGATTATAATTGAAGCACTTTAAGGGGCCATTCTTTCTCCCTTCAAATCTTCCTCTTCCAAATGGTCTCCTTCCTCTGAAATTGCCTCTAGAGATTGAATCTCCTTGTTCTCTATCTTTTTTCCCTTGTTCATCAAAATTTTTTGGGGATTTTCCTCTCCCCCAAGAGTTTCCTTTGTCTCTAAAATTATTACTATTTCCTCTGAAATTATTACTATTATGGTCTTGTCTTCTCTTTATTTTATCTTCTACCTTTAGTGCCAACTGATAGCACTTATGCACTATATTAGGGCTACAAAGATTCAGTTCATCCAGAATAATCACCCTCAATCCATTCAAATATCTGGTTATCCTTTCACTTTCACTCTCTAATGTCTATGTCTTGGTCTTCAAACATAATCTTTGAAATTCTTCTGTGTAACTGCTTACATCCATTTCCTTTTGACTTAAGTTTTGTCTTCTTCTATGAAGTTACACTTCATAGTCTGCATGGATGTATGCCTCTTTCACCTTAGCCATCATTGTCTTCCAAGAGGATATCATGTTCTTTCCTTCTTTGACTCTCTCTCCTTGGAGAAAGTTCAACCATGTCAGTGTTGCACCTTTCAACTTATATTTTGTAATCTTGACCCTCTGGTTCTCAAGAATCTCATCACACTCAAAGAAATAATCCAATGCATCTATGAATTTAGTGACTATGTTAGCATACATTTTTCCACTAAACATGGATAGATCCAACTTACTATCAGTGTCTCCTTGCCACTAATTTGAGGGCATTTATAAGGTACCTATGGTCTATAGGTATGTCTTCTTCCCAATTATCCTACTCAGGGGTCTCCTCTTCTTCTCCCCTATATCCTATGATTTCATCTTCTCTCCTATCCATTCTACCTTTGAGAGTACTCAACTCATCTTTCAAACTTTGGACTATCTTGGCTAGCTCTACATTGGTTACCCTTGTGGGTATTCTAGTGTCTTTTCCTTCTAAATTTTTTGTAGACATGTTTGATTAAAATCCTTAGATCCTAATCAGGCTCTGATACCACTTGATGTAGAGCCCATGATTGATCAAATCTAACCTCCAAACTATTAGGGGTCTCCACTTCCTTGTGAGATATAACTACTCACATCAAGCCCATTTTAGGCTTTCTTTACCAAAGACTCTTAGGGATCCTAGTCAAAGTACCCCACCTTTAAATTCTTCCCAAGTCTTACAACATATTTATATTTTCCCTATACTCCCTTACCTCAAGTACTTATAAGGTTCTCGAACCAAACCCAATGTAAGTTAAGGTTCTCTATTTGGCACCTAAATGACCCTAGAGGGAAAATGTTCCAAAGATATAACAAAGTGTCCCAATGACTAGATGGCATGAAACCACTTCTTACAATGTCAATTTGGACCTTTTGAAACATGATCCAATAGGCCAATCCTTCCTACCAAATTATTAGAGCACAGTTCCTTCATTGGGGGTCTTAATCCTTGTAGCCTTTTTCAGGGGGTTTTTTTACTATAACTCCATGCAACCTCAAAGTATCATTATTTTTTCTATAGTTTTGGACACCCTTTATGGAAAACATAAAATAACCCTAAGCATAAGAATTTTTCATGATATTTAGTGCCCCAACCATCAAATTATTTACTAGGCCTAATAGACCTAATTGGGAACATTTACAAAGGAAGTGCTCTACGTCTTCACTCAAGATTTATTTCATCAAAGATCTGGTTAGGATAGATCTATAAACTTCCAAATCCAAGCTCTTAGTAATGCAGAGCTGACAGCAAGAAGTGTGGTCTTGGTCCTTTCTTTTCCCTAATCCACATAACTCAACTTATTCTCTCCTTGGGTCCTTTATCCCTTTTTACACAATGCCTTCTAAATATTCAAGGTGATAGAGTTCCTTACTGACCTTTCCCAATTGAATACTATTCAATCCAAAATCTTGCAACTTTGGGATTTAGGGACACAAGCCCTATTCTAAGCCAAAGACTACAAGTCTTCACTAGTGACTTCTCCAATACCAAATTTCTATTGGGACACCTTACTTATGTTATAAGGATTGAGAATCAACCCTTTGTTTGGTCCTCCAATTGTCATATAGTACTTATCTAAGACTGTCCTAGAATTGCTTGTAGGTCTATCCAAGTGGTTTTTGGAACTTAGCTTTTCCTCTAGATCACCTTTTAGAAAAATAAGGATATATTTATATACCCTTTTGGAATTTATACTTATTCCCAAAGCTTTAGGTTCCGACTCCACTCCAGCAACACCTAACCCTCACAAAGTTTGCAGATCTAATTAGCCAAATTAGGCTTGGATATCAAAGAAAGTGCTAATAATTGGGTGAATGGAATTGATACAGTGCTTCAGACCTCCTCAAGTAAATCCCAACAACTCAAATCCTCCTTTACTTCACTCAACTATTCTATCTCTTCCGCACAACAATTCATTCACATTCATTCTAGGTTGAATACATTGAGATATTCAGCCTAAGGCTTGATGTATGAGGGCTTTACCCTTATATCCATCTTCTAAGCTTTTAGAATCCTTAAATATACCATCCTAACTTTCATTTTCTATAATATTAGTGAATTCCACTGGACCAAATGCAAGTTAGGACTCCATTTGTGGAATGAGTTTCTAACAAGCCTCTTCTTGGACTACTTTTAGAAAACTGAATCAAAAAACACTTCAAACCAAAACTAAACAATCTCAAATCAACTGGAAAGTTACACTAACATAAAGGCCCTTCAAAATATCAACCTGGTTTGCAAGGATCACACCAGGCATGGTCATACAGTTCAGAAATGCTCAGAAAAACTCTTCATCTTCCATTCCAAATGCATCAAAACTCCAATACAGAACTTCTAACTATCTTGGTTCAAAGTAATCACTTAAAAACACTTCAAATATGAATTCAAATTGACCCAAAAATTCCTATGAATGTTGGGCTTCCATCTTGCAACTCTCGAGCAACTTTTGGAAGTTCCATGAGCAACATTTTTACATCTTTTGCAACATTTGTCAATTTCTTGTCTTTTTGCACTCGAATACATTTGGATTGGATCCTAACCTATCAACTTAACATAATATGACCAAAATGACATGAATCCAGAGAATTCAACACCTAGGACTCATAATAGCATAAAAACACACTTAAACCAACTTAATTCTAAATAGATGATCCTAATGGACTAAGGCATCTTTAGGCTTATAATATTGCCTAAGAAATACTTGACCAAAAAAATGGATCCAAAACCAAAATAGGATGATCCTCTGAGACCTATCCAATTATTACAAATTCAAAACATTACATAGTGACATTCAATCAGTGACAGTCATGGATGCACTGCACCATACTCCCCAAGACAAAATAACTCAAGTCCCTTGAGTTGGGAGCTCTTCTAAACTCTAACCAATATTCTTGATGTCTTCAGGTGTCAACCAAGTAGCATCCTCCATTGAATGGTGTTTTCATTTGACTAGATATTCATAGAAGGTAGACCTTCTAGTTTGTTTGGCTATCCTCTTTTCCAGTATACAGTCAATCTCTTGTGATGGTGGTTGAGGTAGATCTTATAGCTTCTTATCCTGTGGTAGATCTTGAGTACCTGCAATGGAGACATCAGTAATAGGACCTTTTTATGGATATAGTTCAGCTACATTGAAAATGGTAGATAAACCAATATTTGAAGGTAATTCAATTCTATATGCATTATTGCCACATTTCTTCAAGATTCTGAAGGGGCCAATCTTTTTCATCATCATCTTGGTGTAATTCTCCTTGGGTAATCTTTCCTTCTTCAAGTGAGCCATTCCCATGTCTCCAACTTTGAATTGTGCATCTCTCCTCTTGGCATATGCTACTTGTTTATACTTTTCATAAGTTTGTTGCAATATGTCTTTCATGTTGATGAATGTTCTTCATAACTTCTACAGAATCATCAGCTTAGGCACTCCTCTGGCCAAAAATATAAATGTTTCTTAGCTCCAAGACACCCCTAGGGTGTGGTCCATAGACAATTTGGAAAGGACTGAGTCCTGAAATTTTGTTGACAAAATCATTATAGGAGAAATATTCTTGTGGAAGGATTGAATACCATGCCACTTTGTACTCCTTTTTCAAACATCTTAGCAAGTATCCCAAAGACCTATTGATGAATTCATTCTATCCATCTGATTGAGGGTGATAAGAAGGTGAGATAGCTAGATTTGTTCCAAGTCATTTCCATAAGGTACGCCAAAAATGTCCTAAAAACTTGGGGTCTCTATCTGAAACAATTTTGAGTGGTAAACCATGGAGTCTTATAGTTTCCTTGAAGAATAGCCTTGCAATACTTGAGGCATCATGTGTAGTCTTATAAGGTAGGAAGTGTGTCATCTTGGAGAATCTATCTATAACTACATAAACACTATCATAGCCTACCTTTGTCCTTGGAATACCCAATACAAACTCCATACTGATGGAGTCCCAAGGTTTTCTATGAATGGGTAATGGTGTGTACAAGCCTACATTTTAAGTGGTGCCTTTGGCCTTTTGAAAAACTATACAACACTCCACAAATATCCTTATCTAAGTCTACATCTTGGGACAAAAGTAGAATCTTCTTACTATCTCAAGTGTCTTGTGAAGACCAAAGTGACCTGATAGACATCCACAATGTTTCTCTTTTATGATGTTCTCCCTCATGGAGCAATTAGGCATACACAATTGACTCCCTTTAAACAACAATCCTTCTTGAATCATATATTCTACAAACTTAGTGTGATATCTATCTCCTAGTTCCAAACAAACTTTGTAAATTTCCTTGATGTCTTCATCATTGGGATACATGTCCTTGAGGACAGAGATACCTACACTTTCCAAGATCACTTCTTGTATAGCCAAATTCCTTCTACTCAATGTATCAGCTACCTTATTAGCTACCCCTTATTTATTATTTATGGTGAAAGTGAATTATTGCAAGTACTCCATCCACTTGAGGTGTCTATGGTTCAATTTCTCCTACTTGTTAAGAAAACTCAATGCATGATTGCCATTATATACAATAAATTATTTTGGTAATAAGTAATGCCTCCACTTTCTTAGTGATTGGACCATATCATACATCTCCAAATCATATGTAGATTACTTCTTCTTAGATTCATTAATATTTTCACTAAATAAAGCCATAGGTCTCCCTTCTTGATTGAGAATAACCCCAATATCTCTCTTACTAGCATCACATTCAATGGTGAACACCTTGTGAAAATCAAGGAGTGTTAAGATAGCTTGTTGAGAGACTCTTGTCTTCAAATATTCAAAGGATTTGTGTATAGCATCAGTCCATACAAATTGACATTTCCTTCCCCTTGATAATATCTATCATTGGTGCACTCACCCCACTGAAATTATTGACAAATTTCCTATAGAAACTAGCAATCCCATAGAAACTCTTGACCTCACTGAAATATTTTGAAGTGGGCAAGATCAGTATGTCTTCAACCTTGGAAGGATCCATTTTCAAGTTACCCTTAGAGATGAAAAAACTAATAAATATTAGTTCTTCTTTCATAAACACACATTTTTCCAAATTTATCCTCAACTTTTCTTCATGTAGTCTTTTCATTACCATATCTAAGTGTATCAAATGCTCATCTTTATCTTTTCTAAACATCAATATGTCATCCAAATATAAAACAACAAAGTGATTTATGAAAGGCTTAAGGACCTCATTCATTAATCTCATAAAGGTTCTAGGAGTATTTGAGAGACCAAAGGGAATCACTACACATTCAAACAATCCCTCATTGGTTTTGAAATTTTTCTTCCATTCATCCCCTTCTCTAATCATAATTTGATGATACCGACTCTTTAAGTCAATTTTTTAGTTATATTTTGCTCCTCCTAGATAGTCAATGAGGTCTTCTATCCTTGGCATAGGAAACCTATATCTAATGGTTATCCTATTGATGGATCTATAATTAGTACATAGCCTCCATGTAACCTCATTCTTAGGTGTTAGGACTACAAGGACTGCACAAGGGCTTATGCTCTTCGTAATGAAGCCTTTTTCCATCAACTCTTGATTCTATCTTGCAACTTCTAAATTTTGGTCAGGGGTCAGTTTGTAAGCAGCCTTATTTGGCAAGGTAGAACCAAGTATGAGTTCTATACAATGGTTGATATCCCTCTGTGGTGGAAAAACATCAGTACTCTTGTCTGCAACTATTCCTTTATATATGTTCAACAAATCTTGCACTTCTTTGGGGCCAACATTTCTCTAATGTTCTTGACCTTTTGGTATCTTCTTAGACTCTATTTTGGGCTTTTCTATGATGGAAAAACAAGGTTTGTCTCTTTCCTTAAGGACTTTCAAAAATTCCTTACCTCCCACTAGGATAACACTATTTGTTAAAGCTTTATCTTTCTCAGAATCAAGGAGGGGTGTCATAGTGTAACTAATCTCATTCTTAGTTAAGGTATACACATTTTTCTTACCCTCATGTTGAGCATCAAAATAATATTGCCAAGGTCTTCCTAGGAGAAGGTAGCATGCATCCATATTCACAACTTCACACAAGACTTTATCTTTGTATTATCCTACTTGAAATTCTACCCAACATTGCTCATTTACCAGAGTTTTTTGATCTTTATTAAGACAAGATACTTTATAAGGGCTTGGGTGGGGTATTTTATTCAAACCAATCTTATCTATCATTGCATTAGAAACTAAATTCTTTGTAGAACCAGAATCAACAATAACTTTGCAAATCTTACCAAGTACCTTACAGTGAGTTCTGAATAGACTCTTCCTTTGCGGGGGCTCCTTGGGAGTTGGCACCTTCAAGAGTGTCCTATTGAACATTATGCACTCTCCCTGCTCAGGGTTTGTAGGCCTAGATGTAGAGGTTTGATAGGAATTCATGCTTTGACAGTCCTTATCTTGGGTGAGTTGGACTCTCCTATTTCCTCCTGGTGTACTAGCCTTGTTTGGGCATCTAAAAGATTGGTGACCAATCTGGTTGTTGGAGAAACACTTCCTAATGAACATAGAGGTACTTCTACCTCCTGGCCTTCCTCTACTATTTCCTCTACCCCCTCTAAAATTATCTTTGTGATTTTTTTCTCTGTCATACTCTTGGTGACTGGATTCTCCATGTGGTCTTGGAGATGATCCTCTTCCTTGATACCTTCCTCTACCTCTGAAACCATTTCCCCTTCCTCTACTATTCTGTTCTCCTCTCCCTTTTTGTTTCTCTTCAATCTTCATAGCCATTTGATAACACTAGTGTATAGATTGGGGACAAAACAAACTTAGTTCATTTTTGAATACTGTACTTGAGCCCATTCATGTATCTAGCAAGTTTTTGTTTCTCACTTTCAATGGTCTTTTTCTCCATTGTGATTTTTTGGAATTCATCAGTGTAAGATCCCACATCAAGATCCTTATATTTTAGATTTTTCAACTTTTTATGTAGAGTTACTTCATAGACTTCAGGAACAAATTGTTTCTTGATTTATCTCAACATCTTCTTCCATGTGGTTATAGGGTATTTTTCTTTCTCTACCCTCTCCCTTTGCAGGAAATTCCACCAACTTAGTGCAAGTCCTTTCATTTTTGACTTGGAAATTTTTTTAATCTATGAGATAGGGATATCTTCACACTCAAATTAATTTTATAGGGCTTCTACCCAATCTATACATTCCTCAGGGTCCATCTTGCCAATAAACATTGGTAGGTCTCATTTGTTATCTCTCCTACCCACTCTCTCCAAAGCTTCTAAGTGATGACATGTAACTGATTGAATGTTTTAAGATGTTAAGTTGATTATCATGCAAATAATTAAATTAGTTAATGTATTGTATTGTCATTGATGTCAACTTAATGTAATCTATATGGTCATGGAAATACTGCAAAAGACTTCAAAGAACCAAGGAATCAAAAGCTATGCTATCAATAATGCATATAATTCAAGTATTCACAAAGTGACTGTATACACCAATGGAGTGAACCTGAAGGTCAGATTAAAAGAGTAGAGTCACAGTTACCCAATGAGAAAATGTACAACATTATCGACGAGCAGATTTGTACTGTTGCCCAACGAGAAAAACATAGAGTAACCCGACGGAAATAACTTCAGTGTTTCCTGATGAAAAAGACAAGGATGGAGATCCCGAAGACAAGTGAATTCACACCAATGGAACAATCATTTATCACTGATCACAAACTAAAGTGTTGACTAACAGAACAAAGAGTTCAAAAAATAACAAAATGCTTAGCTATCAAAGAGCTAAAGATAGAGTTAACGGATACTTATCATTGTTTTAATCATCTAGATAAATCCGGAGATAAGTAATTTATTTAAAGTTGTTTTGTCTAGTTTTCAAGAAGATCTCTATGAGATCAAACTAGAGATTTTTTAAAATCTATTGGCAAAGATTGTTGAACACGCCAAGATCAAGAAAGCCTAGAAAAGAGGAAATCATGCCTATAAGAGACTGTATCATCTTAAAATGGAAGCAATTCCATGTTAAGAAAATTTAGCCCTCCTTAGGGGATTTTTTTGACCTCCATCATATCATCCCCCCATTTCTGCATCATTCCCTACTTCTATGCCAGATTAGGACCCTGATTGGGCCTCTCCAGGAACCTTCTACCCCACCTGGCATGTTTTCCAGGGGTTCTGACCCCCTGGGTCAAGGTTGACCTTGACCTTGACCTAGGTTAGGGTTGACCTTCACCTTGACCTAGGTTAGGGTTGACCTTGACCTTGACCTAGGTCAGGGTCAACCTTGACCCTGACCAGGGTCCCCCTTTCAAATCTGGAAGCTTGTCAGCTGCCAGGGGTCATCCAAAATTTAATTTTCCTGCTTCCGGGTCGGTTGTTTCAGTTTTTGAAGTGTTGATTCCTAAATTATATTTAATATGGGTCCTCTTCTAGGGGCATGGGTCTAATTGGAATTTAATTATCCTATCTCACCCTCTTTAGAAGATTTTTCCCTAGTTTCATATAAAAGGGAGCATTTCTCTCTCATTTTCTCTAAGTCTTCTAAGTGCAAAAAGGCTCTAACAAAGATTATTTCAAGAAGAAAAAGGTTCAAGCATCCATTATTCTACATGTTTTAAATCTCTCAAGGTGTTCAATTCTTTTTCTCAAGCATTAAATTTCTCCATTGAAGATCAAGGAGTCAATCTTGCAAGCCTTTGAAGGGATTTGGTTCAAACATTCAAGATTCATCATTCAAACCCTAGATCTAGCCATCATGATGGTGTGATCTTCCTTCAAGATCCTTTGTGCATCCTCAAGACTCATTCATCCTCTCTTTAAGGTGGATTTTAAGCATACAATCATGGAGGTTTATGGTTTCTATTGAGTTCAATCTTTCATATTCACATACTTGCATACATTTGAATTATAATTGCATATCTATTCAATATCATAGCTTCATTCTTAGATTCAATTCTACTACTTGCTAGCATTCTATAATTTATTGACTTCAAGGTTAATTCCTAAATTGGGGTTTTACCAATGCAAACCCCTCCCCTCCAACAAAAAAACTTCTTTTTCCAGTAGGTATAGATTTGGGACTATAGATTTGGACATAGATCTGGATACCCTTTTCGGATTTCTATCGGGCTTCGCGAACAGATTCTCTGTAGGACCTGTACAGGTCAAGGTCAAAATTATTGAGTCAAGGTTGACATTTTTGGGTCAAGGTCAACCTTTTTCATAAGAAGACATCAGAACGGAAAATATTTCTAGGTTTTGTTTGTCTTTGGGCTCCAGTTCTGGATCATACTTCATTTTTTCTAGAAATAGTCTACAGACCTCAGAAAATAGCATTCTTTGATCTGCAATTATTTAAGGTTAGTACATTTCTCCTATTTCTTTAATTAATGTCATATATCATATCAATACATTCAATTAACATAATTTAAGATCTCCCTCTTTGTTCTCTTTTCCAAATGGTTGATTCATTGGTGCATTAATCCCTCTTTTGGGTTGATCAACTTTGATCTTTCATTTGTGCATTTGGGGATAAAGGTGGAACATCTTATCTTCTCCCTAATCACAATTGAAATATACAATCAATAAAATTCAATTAAGTGTAAAGTAGGGTTAAGGAATTCAACACACTCTAAGCAACTCAAACAACAATTAATAAACAATCTCCTTACCCCTTCCACCACTTTACATTTTGGTGAACCCGCGATAGACAACTCCTCTTTGGTGTTACATTTACATCTTAGATTAGAACTTGCATCTTAAAATTTTTAAATAAATCTTCATAAAAATACAAAGACACTTCTTGCATTTTCATTATGAAGTTCTTTTGGTGTGTGGCTATTTTTCTCATTATGCTTCTTTTAGCATCTCTTTATAGTACCTATGATGTCTATGAGAGTATCATCCATTTTATCATGTTTTTTAATCTTCATGTTTTACTTTCTTATGCCATTATGAGATTGATCAATACTAGTCTCCCTAATTTCAAAAATTTAATTAAGGATTTGTGTAGTGGACTTATTGCTCTTTTAGATTATGTGAAGAATTTGGTGGATGATACCCCATTTCCTAATCTTCCTAATCCTAATATTAACCTTCCTAATCCAATAATTCTTAATAATCCCACTCCTATTCTTCCATCCTCCATCCCTAGTTCTTATTATACTTTTGTTAAGGCTCAAACTATGGTACAAGATGAGGATGTGCAAGAATTTCTAGATTTACCTTCTCCTTCTTATCCTGTCCATGATGATATTAAAGGAAAATCCAATGAAACTTCTCCTAAAACCATCATTCCACCTTACACAACATTTTATCATGAACACAATAATCAATCATTCCCTATAGAAGCTTTGCAAGATAGGTATACTACTGGATACACTATGGTTGATAAGAAAGGTTATAAGAGTTTTGGGCTTAGTGTTAATGAACATGGCATTAAAAACCTGATTCATGTGTCTCCTAAACAAAATATGCATGGTATAGGCTTTTTCCCTTCTCAATTTGAGGTAGTTGATATTAACTATCATCCTCCTCTTCATATTCTTCTTCCAACACCTACCTTAGACCACCCTGATACTCCTCAAGATGTGGCTAAAAAGGTGTATGTCCAGTTAATGAATTCCAAGAAAGAAATATTCAAACCCATTCCAATAAATTCTCTCTCTAAATATAAATTTCCTTTTCATTATAGTAATAAAAATTTACTTGCTAACTACGTGCATTTCAAGCTATATGTTAGAGAAAGAGCTGCTTTGGGAATTATATCTCATTCCCGTGCAGTATTACAATTTCTTCATAATTTTGATATAGGGCATTCCCCTCATTCTTCTACAAGTTAGATTGTATTTCTCCTCTTGTCTATTCACTGGGGCACAAGAGGTATCTTATTCCAATCTTCTAGGATCCATTTTACTCTCAGCATATCTTTTGTGTTGAGTTTAATTGGTTATTCTTTCTATATTCTATCCCTATAAATCATCAATGATATCTTTTCTAAAACATTTTTTTTGTAATGATATCTCTTTGCTATGAAATCTCTTGATATAAATTTATATATCCCTTGCATTCACACCTGGGGGGCAAGGTATGTTCTTTCTTCCTCTATCTAAAGAGCTACTTTCCTTAGCTTAGCGGCATGTGTTTATCTTACAATATTATTTCTTTATAAAGATTTGTGTTTTGACTATTGATATCCTCTTATACAAGAGGTGATTGTCCTAGGTCATCACCTCTTCTTTATTTTTGTAAACTATGTTTTTGATAAACTCTTTCTCTTACTTTGGGTTAGATTTTGACTCCTTCATTTTGAGATTCCTCTTCCTCTTGATGACATGGGGCTTGATGATTGAATCTTTGTTCCCTCTTTTCTTTAGAAGATGAAATTTTATCCTAAGAACTCCTCTATGGTAGGGCTCTTGTTGATGAGATCTCTACCCTCTTGAGGATCCTTTTCCATAAGTGACATATTCATTTCACAATTATCTATGTTCTTGGATGTAAGGGTCAAGGCTCTTCACTAAGAATATGGTATACATTGTTGTTTAGCTGGATATCTCCTTACCTTGTGAAGTAGGTATTCTCTTCTCTCTTCCTTATCCTTCCTAGTAGGTAGCCATGATAAGGAGGGGGGAATATATAGGGTCTCTCTTGTACTATAGTTTACATTTATTTACATTTTATAGCATGCTAAATCCTCGGAAGGTAAAGCACATAAGTTGCTAAATCTTGAAGAGACACGCATTTTTACTTTTATTTTTGCTAAATCCTTGGAAGGTAACACACATAAGTTGATAAATCCTGAAGAGATATGCACCCTTTTTTATTTTTACGATATGCTAAATCCTTGAAAGGTAATGCACATAAGTTTCTAAATCCTAAATGGACACGCATTTTATATTCCATGGTGATACAAGAATGTGGATCTATGGATATTTTTAAAATCCATCAGAAGACGCATTTGCAATTACAAGCACAGTTTATGGGTGAACCTATTGGGCTCTCCCTCCTTCATGATTCATAGTAAGGTGGGAATATTACTAGGTGAGGTAATCACTTTACCTTCTCTCTCTTTCATTTTCATGCTAGTAGGATTAGATCATGAAGCTATGTTATCTATGGTGTTGTTATTGTCTTACTTATGTAGTCATGTATGTTTTCTATGATTGATTTCTCTTTACTTCCATATCTTTATGTATGTATGTTGAGTTAGAATCCTTTGTCTAAGGACTCATGTCCTTGACTCAGTGATGTTCTACTTTGTTGTAATCCACCGGTTTCTTTCTTCTACCTTTACCATGAGCATGTTCGATTTCCATACTCTCGCTAAAGTGGGGGCTTAATGTATTGTCTTAAAATGGAAGCACTTCCATGTTAAGAATTTTTATCCCTCCTTAGGGGATGTTTTTTACCTCCATCATATCATTCCCCCATTTCTGCATCATTCCCTACTTCTGTGCCTGATTAGGACCCTGAATGGGCCTCTTGAGGCACCTTCTACCCCACCTGGCATGTTTTCCAAGGGTTCTGACCCCCTGGGTCAAGGTCAACCTAAAACTTGACCTAGGTCAGAGTTAACCTTGACCTTGATCTAGGTCAGGGTTGACCTTGACCCTGACTAGGGTCCTCCTTTCAAATCTAGAAGCTTATCGGCTGTCAGGGGTCATCCAAAATTTAGTTTTCCCGCTTTTGGGTCGGCTGTTCCGAGTTCCAAAGTGTTGATTCCTAAATTATATTTAATATAGGTCCTCTTCTAGGGTCATGGGTCTAATTGGAATTTAATTATCCTATGTTAGCCTCTTTATAATATTTTTCCCTAGTTTCATATAAAAGGGAGCATTTCTCTCTCATTTTCTCTAAGTCTTCTAAGTGCAAAAAGGCTCTAACCAAGATTTTTTCAAGAAGAAAAAGGTTCAAGCATCCATTATTCAACATGTTTTCAAGCTCTCAAGGTGTTCAATTATTTCTCTCAAGCATTCAAGTTCTCCATTGAAGATCAAGGAGTCAAGCTTGCAAGCCTTTAAAGGGATTTGGTTCAAACATTCAAGATTCATCATTCAAACCCCAGATCTAGCCATCATGATGGTGTGATCTTCCTTCAAGATCCTTTGTGCATCCTCAAGACTCATTCATCCTCTCTTCAAGGTTTATTTCAAGCATACAATCATGGAGGTTTATGGTTTCTATTGAGTTCAATCTTTCATATTCACATACTTTCATACATTTGAATTATAATTGCATATCTATTCAATATCATAGCTTAATTTTAAGATTCAATTCTACTACTTGATAGCATTCTATACTTTATTAATTTCAAGGTTAATTCCTAAATTGGGGTTTGACCAAAGTTAATTCCTAAATTGGGGTTTGACCAAGGCAAACCCCTCCCCCCCCAACAAACAAAACTCTTTTTCTTGTAGGTACAGGTTTGGGACTGTATATTTGGACACATATCTAGATACCCTTTTCGACTTTCTGTCGGGCTCCGTAAACAGATTCTCTATCAAACCTGTGTAGGTCAAGGTCCACATTATTGGGTTAGGGTTGACATTTGTGGGTCAAGGTCAACCTTTTTCATAAGACAACATTGAAATGGAAAAATATTTCTAGTTTTTGTTCATCTCCGAGTTTCAGTTCCAGATCATACTTCATTTTTTCCAAAAATAGTCTGCAGACCTCAGAAAATAGCATTCTTTGATCTGCAATTCTTTAAGGTTAGTACATTTCTCCTATTTCTTCAATTACTATCATATATCATATCTATACATTCAATTAACATAATTTAATATCTCCCTCTTTGTTCTCTTTTCCAAATGGTTGATTCATTTGTGCATTAATCCCTCTTTTGGGTTGATCAACTTTGATCTTTCATTTGTGCATTTAGGGATAAAGGTGGAACATCTTATCTTCTCCCTAATCACAATTTCAATATACAATCAATAAAATTCAATTAAGTGTAAAGTAGGGTTAAGTAATTCAACACACTCTAAGCAAATCAAACAACAATTAATAAACAATCTCCTTACCCCTTCCCACCACTTGACAGAGACAAACTCAATTAATTAGGAATTGTGGGGTGAAAAAGAGAGAAGAGGGAAGATTCTAAATGAAATTTGAAGGATAAGAAAGTCTTCTTTCAGTTCTAATCAACAAAGCTGAAGATAGAGCTAGATTCTACAGACACCGATGAACAGTGAGACAAGCATCACATAGCAGAACAAGTGTGGAGCTAAGGTATACTTGATTATACTGATCAGAAAGGTAATTTCCTTACAATAGATTTGAAAATATGCAATAGAGTTGTATGTATGAACAGATCATTAGTATTTTAGTTTAACCATTGAAGCATAAAGTCTCTTAATTGAGAAAGACTTAAAAGTCTCTACAACTGAGATACATCCCAAGGAGTATCAGAAATTTTGATCATTAAAGTAGCATTAGATATGCCCAGTACCTATTGACAGGCCAAGTGAGTGTTTGATCAAGGATGGTAGCATTAGATGCCAGATACTAGGTGAAAAACTATCTTTAAAATCCTCTAACAAGGTCACACCTAATAGTGTGTTTGTAACCTTTAACAAGGTTGGCTCCTAATAGGGCTCACTTTAGGAGAGTAAAAATTTGGGGTACCAGTCCCAGTGGTTTTTCCCCTAACAGGATTTCCACATTAAAAATCCATGTGTTATGTGTGTATGATTCATTTCTTTATTTTTTTTCATCTCACATAGTTAATTTTGGATTGATCGGTATACTCTGCATATTTACTATGTTTCGGTAAATAGATGACTGCTTATCGGTAAACACACAGAAGAAAGGTTTACAAAGTAATCTGACAAGTAGTAAATTGATATAAGTACTTCAAGGCATTCATCTTTTGGGATAGAAGATAACTAGAGGCATAATCTATGGTTACAAGTTTTAAGGGTTGATTTAATCATTAATTTTTTAGGCCACTTATTCACCCCCCCTCTTAGTTATTACTAACAATTGGTATCAGATCTTGTGTGCTTAGAATGAAGGTTTCAAGACCTAAGCTATAGATCACAAGATGAACAAACAAGATGTGCCCAAGCTGAACAAAGAAAATTTTGCTTCATGGAAAAGAAGAATAAGACTCCACTTATGAGGTATTGGTAATGATGTTACTCAATACTTAGATATTGAATATGTGTTGCCCACACTTGCACCAATAGTTGAACAATTGAGAGAGAAGCATGAAGACAAATGCATGATGATAGAGCTTGCTTTCTCACTCTCTGATGCTGAATTTGAAGATGTGAAAACCTGCAAGACTGCAAATCAGATGTGGGAAAAATTGAAGCTTGTACATGGTGGTGACAAAAATGTTTTGAGAACCAAGTCAGAAAGCCTTAGAGGAAATTTTGATGATCTCAAAATGAAAGAAGGTGAAGACATCACTTAGTACATCACAAGAATCAAAGAGGTATTCAATGCTATCCGAGGAGTTGGAGGTGTACTAGAAGAAGATACAGTGGTAATTAAAATTCTAAGAACTTTACTGCCTACTTATGCTATTAGAGTATCTACCATTCAAGAAATGAGAGCAGTAGCAAATAGAAATGTTACTCTAGATATTTTGATTGGAAGATTGATTTCATTTGAGATGAATAGATTTGATAATAGTGTCTTACCAAGCATAGAGTCTACATTCAAAACTTATAAGAGAATAAGAAAATCAAGTCATAAAAACACTATGAGAAAAGATAGTGATAGTGAAAGTGAAGAGGATTATCTTGATGAAATTGAAGCACTTATGGCTAGAAGAATGAAGAGAGGCAAAGGTAAATTAGCACTTGTTTGTTTTAATTGTAAAGAGATTGGACACTTTTCTGCAAGATGTACTAACCAAAAGAAAAGATGACAGAAGTAATGACAGAACATTTGAGAAGAAATCTAACAGAGGTGAATACAGAAGCTACTAACAATTAGAAAGAAGAGATACCTGCAACTATAAGGAAACAGGAAAGAAATCTAGTTACCTATCTAAATGCAAAGATGATGACACCGAAACTATATCTGATGAAGACATCGAGATGGTGTTTGTAGTAGTGAAAGATAATTCAGATGATGATGAAGAAAGGTATGTAGAAACAGCTCTCATATCTAAAGATAGTAAAAATGATGTTTGGATCATAGATAGTGGATGCACTCAACATATGACCAGTGACAAGCAAAAGTTTGAGACTTTTGAATACTACAATGGTGGATCAGTAAGAATGGGTAATGACACACCTTGTCTAATTGAAGGTAGAGGAACCATAATGTTGAATAACCAGATAAAATGTGAAAATGCTTATTGGGTAAATGGTTTGAATTATAATCTATTGAGTGTTTCTCAGTTGAATAATTCAAGTCACAAAGTAGCATTTGAAAATAAGAAGGCAAAGATCTTCAAAAAATCAGGAAATTTGATTTGTACCGGTGAGCAGATAGAAGGTAACTTATTCTATCTGAATGATACTAACTCCACTTGTTTGATTGCTACAAACAAAGACATATGGTTTTGGCACAAAAGATTATGTCATGTGAAATTTTACAACATGATAATGATTAGCAAAAAGAGAAGTTTCAAAGGCTTACGATGATGACCAAGCCCGATAACATCATGTGTAAGAATTGTCAAAAAGTTAAAATGACAAAGTCTAGTTTTAAAAGAAAAAACCATACATCTGATGCAATTCTAGAATTAGTCCATGCTGATTTATGTGGACCAATGAGGACAAAGAGTTATTATGGAGATATATATTTTATTCTCTTTGTTGATGACTTTTCTAGAATGATGACAGTTATATTTCTAAAAGATAAATTAGAAGCATTTAGGATGTTTAAATGGTATAAGGCAATGGTTTAGAATCAAAGTAGTAAGAAACTAAAATTCTTAAGATCATATAGAGGAGGGGAAATTATTTTATATGAATTCACTAACTTTTGTAATGAGCATGGAATCAAAAGAAAGGTCTTTGCAACGAGAACACCACAGAAAAATGGTATTGTTGAAAGAAGGAATAGATCCATAGTTGATTGTGCAAGGACACTGATGATAGAGAAAGGCATCACCAAAATATTCTACAGGGAAGCTATCAATACTGGTTTTTACACATTAAATAGAGTACAATTAAAGAAAGACACCAAGAAGATGCTCTATGAGCTGTGGTATGGTTACACACCCAATGTAAGTTACTTCAAAAAATTTTGTAGTCAATGTTATATCTTAAAAGATGATTGAAATGGAAAAATTGACTGCAAGAGTGATGAATAAATCTTCCTAGGGTATTCCATCAAAAGCAAGGCTTATAAGTGTCTCAATAAAGCCTCTAACAAAATTGTTGAAATTGCAAATGTAAAGATAGATGAATTTGCAGAGAAGAATGAAAAGGAAAGCATTAAACAACTAGAGGACTACAATAGGTTTACTTACAATGAGGAACCTAACACTCTACCTGACCAAAAATATAAGCTCCTGAGCATCAGATCATTGCACCCGACCATCAGACTGCAAATACCAACTATCATGATATTGCTCAAGAAAATATACAAAATGATGGAGATCAGAATGAAGGACAAAATGAAAATAATGATGATAGACAAAGGATTGAACCTATACTTGCAATATATGTCAGAAGGAATCATCCACAGGACCAGATCATAGGAGACAAGAAGGTTGGCATGAAAACCAGAAGTAAGTCTCTAAACACAAGACGTCTTATTTGTGATTATTGATGACATGTAACTGATTGAATGTTTGACAATGTTAAGTTGAAGATAATGCAAGGCATTAAATCAGTTAATGTATTGTATTGTCATTAATGTCAACATAATATAATTTGTATGGTCATGTAAACAATGCTAAATACTTCAGAGAATCAAAGTACCCAAGGCTAAGCTATCAATAATGCATACAAATCAATTATTCACTAAGTGACAAACAACACCGACGAAGTGCACTCGATTGACAAAGAAAAAAAACAAACTCACAGTGATACCCAACAAGGAAATGCATAGCACTACCGACGAGTAGGGTCATAGTGTTGCCCGATGAGCAAAGAAAAGAGTAACCTAATAGAAGAAAATACAATGTTTCCCAATGGACAAAGATCACGAAGCTAACTAGAGTCTCGCTGATGAAACTGTCAGTTGTTACTGACAACTAACTGCAAAGGTGATCAACAAAACAAAGAGTTCAGAAAATGACAAAATATCTAGCTGGCATAGCTAAATATAGACTTAACTAGCTATCTACTTTGTTTTATTTGAGCAGCGATAAGTGATTGATTTAAAGATGATTTGTATAGTTGGCAAGAAGATATGTACAAGACAAATTAGGAGTTATGCTTTAAATCTAATTGGCTAGATTTTTTTTTACGCCAAGAATCAAGAATCAAGAAATAATGAATATTATGTCTATATAAGAGACAAGCTTAATTCATTTAGGAATGTATTAAGGGGAGTGAATAGAAAGAGAATGTTGAAGAGAAACTAATGAAGAACTACTTCATGCAGTGTTGATCAAAAAAGCTGAAGGAAGAGCTAAGGAATTTTGCAGACACCGATGAACAGTGAGCACAACATCATAGAGCAGAAGGTATGGAGCACAAAGGATTGAATTGATACATTGGTCAGAGAGGTAATGTACTTAAATAGATCTGAAAATATTCAATTCAAAGTTGCAATATGAATAGGTCATAGTGTTTTAGTTTAACCATTAAAGCATCAAGTCTCTTAACCGAGTAGGACTTAACAGTCTTCTATATATTGAGGTACATCTCAAGGAGTGCCAAAAAGGTTGATTCATAAAAGTAGCATTGGATATGCCCAATGCCTATTGAAATTCTAAGAGAGAGGTTGATTCAAGGATGGCAACATTAGATGCCCAATACTAAGTGACAACCTCTATGTATAAAATGTAAGGAAACTCAGGTGCGGAAACATCTTCCTACGCTAATCTCTAAAGGAAAGTATTGTGCAAATTCTTTTAAACCCTTACAATTTCAGATTCATTAACTACTTTAACAAAGATATTGCAACCACATACCATGCATACGGAAAAACAGAAAATGACACAATGATATACCCTGGGGAAAACCTTTCGGTAAAAAACCCCAGCACTCCAAAACCTGCACAATGTATTGATCAAAACTATTACAGCTTACAATACACTTGCAATGCAAGTTCTTTCAGAA
>MU228390.1:1197558-1217421 GCA_018584345.1 Thuja plicata | reverse complement strand
TTTAAATGATCTGTTAAGGATCCACCTTCCTCCATTCGTAGAGAGTACAACTTCTTCCTTAGGAACAACTTGTTCACCAAAGATTTGGCCTGATACACGGCCGCAAGTCTATCCCACAAACTATTTGCGGTTTTCTCATCTAGAACATTCAGAAGAATAGCATCGGTTAAACAGAGTCTTCTGAGACCCTTAGCTTTACGGTCTTTGATATCCCAATCTTCTTGAGCTATATTTGCTGGTCTTATAGTGCTTGAAGTCACTTCCCATAGGTCACTATCTTCCAACATGTCTTCCATCTTGAGTTTCCACAACTCGAAATTAGTGCCATTAAATTTCTCCACCTCCATTCTTCCATATGATGAACTTGCCATCTCAATCTGCAAATAAGATTCAGAATTCACTACAAAAAACTCCCACTCAAACTTGAGATCAGCTCAACAAACCCTACCCAACAACTAGGATCAAAAGTTGATCAAGCTCTGATACCACTTGTAAGGAAACTCAAGTGCGGAAACAGCTTCCTATGCTAATCTCTAAAGGAAAGTATTGTGCAAATTATTTTAAACCCTTACAATTTCAAATTCGTTAACTACTTTAACAAAGATATTGCAACCACATACCATGCATATAGAAAAACAGAAAATGACACAATGATATACCCTAGGGAAAAACTTTCTATAAAAAACCCCAGCACTCCAAAACCTGCACAATGTATTGATCAAAACTATTACAGCTTACAATACACTTGCAATGCAAGTTCTTTCAAAAGATTTCAAAAAAACCTTGAAAACAAATCACGGTAGCATAAAACGTTCCAACAATACACTCGCATCACTTCTCTTCACAACCATAAAAAATGCTTATATCATGTGCTTCACTTTTTAGGGCTACTCCCAAAGATAACCGTATTAGGGTTTTACCATTCTCTGAGAAAATAGGAAACCCAAAAAAAATTTTGAGGTGATGCCCCGAACCCCACGATTGGGGAAGAGTGTATAGTACTCAAAATTATTAGTTGCCACCTGTCTTCACCTGTCATTGAATCTTCCTGACATAGCTCTTACATGTCATAGGAATCCGTCATAACCGTTTTAGCCATGATCTCCTTACACACAATTCAAGATGCCAACACATCAAAATTATTTGCAAGAAATACATTTTACAAAACAAATAATAAGAATAGGAATTATCCAAGGTTGAGACACCTTATTCCTAACATAAAATCCTCTAACAAGGTCACACTTAACAATGTGTTTGTAACCTGTAACAGGGTTGGCTCTTAACATGGCTCACTTCAGAAGAGTGAAAATTTGGGGTACCAGTCCCAGTGGTTTTTCCCTTAACATGGTTTCCATGTTAAAAATCCATGTGTTATGTGTGTATGATTCATTTCTTTACTATTTTGTATCTTACATAATTCATTCTAGATTGATCGGTATACTCTACTTATTTACTGAGTTTTGGTAAATAGTTATATTGCTTATCGGTAATCAAGAAAGAATAAGGATTGACAGAGAAAACTGATAGACAGTTAATCATTATTATTATTTCATGTCATGCATCTTGTAAGGACATAATAATCTAAGGTTTATTGATTGGTGGTTAAAGCTGAAGGATAAATTTGAGGCCACTGATTCACCCCCTATCTCATTTATTACTAACAATTGGTATCAGAGCTTGTGTGCTTAGAAGGAAGGTTTCAAGACCTAAGCCAAAGATCACAAGATGAATAGACAAGATGTGCCCAAGTTGAACAAAGATAATTTTGCTTCATGGAAAAGTAGGATAAGACTCCACTTATCAGGTATTGGTAATGATGTTACTAAATTCCTAGAAACTGAATATGTGTTTCCCATAGGAGCACCAATAGTTTAAAAAATGAGAGAGAAGCATGAACGCAATGGCATGATGATAGAGCTTCCTTCCTCACTCTCTGATGCTGAATTTGAAGATGTCAAAGAATACAAAACTGTAAAACAGATGTGGGACAAATTGAAGCTTGTGCATTGTGGTGACAAAAATGTTTTGAGATCCAAGGTGAAAATACTTAAAGGAAATTTTGATGATCTCAAAATGAAAGAAGTTGAAAACATCACTTAGTACAACGCAAGAATCAAAGAGGTAGTCAATGCTATCTGAGGAGTTGGAGGTGTACTCGAAGAAGATACAGTGGTAAGTAAAATTCTAAGAACCTTACTGCCTACTTATGCTATTAGAGTATTTACCATTCCAAAAATGAGAGTAGTAGAAAATAGAAATGTTACTCTAGATAGTTTAATTGAAAGACTGATTTCAATTGAGATGAATAACTTTGATAATAGTGTCTTACCAAACATAGAGTCTGCATTCAAAACTTCTGTAAGAATAAGTAAATCAAGTCACAAAAACACTATGATAAAAGAGAGTGATAGAGAAAATGAAGAAGATGGTCTTGATGAAATTAAAGAACTTATGGCCAGAAGAATATAGAGAGGCAAAGGTAAATACAAAGGTAAATTACCACTTGTTTGTTTTAATTACAAAGAGATTGGACACTTTGCTGAAAGATGTACAAACAAAAGAAAAGATGATAGAATTAATGACAGATCATATGAAAAGAAGTCTGATAGAGGTGATTACAGAAGCTACCGACAATCAGAAAGAAGAGATATTTGAGACTATAAGGACAAAGGAAAGAAGGTCAGTTACCTAGCAAAATGCAAGGATGATGGTACTGACACTGAATCTGATGAAGACATTGAGATGGTGTTTGTGGCTGTAAAAGATGATTTAGATGATGATGAAGAAAGGTATGTAGAAATAGCTCTCATATCTAAAATTAGAAAAAAAATTGTTTGGATCATAGATAGTGGCTGCACTCACCATATGACTGGTGATAAGCAAAAGTTTGAGACCTTTTAATACTATGAAGGTGGTTTAGTAAGAATGGGTAATGACACACCCTGCCCAGTTGAAGGTAGAGGAACAATAATGTTGAACAACCAGTTAAAGTGTGAGAATGCCTTTGGGTAAATGGATTGAATTATAATTTATTGAGTGTTTCTCAGTTGAATAATTTAGGCCATAAAGTTGCATTTGAAAATAAGAAGGCAAAGATCTTCAATAAATCTAGAAATCTAATTGGTACTGGTGAGTAGACAAAAGGTAACTTATTCTATCTGAATGATACTAACTCCACTTGTTTGATTGATACAAATCAAGACATATGGTTATGGCACAAAATACTATGTCATGTAAACTTTGACAACATGATAAAGATTAGCAAAAAGAGAAATGTCAGAGGCTTACCGACGATGACCAAGCCTGACAATATCATGTGTAAAAATTGTCAAAAAGAAAAAATGACAAAGTCTAGTTTCAAAAGCAAAACCCATACATCTGATGCAATTCTAGAATTAGTCCATAATGATTTATGTCAACCTATGAGGACAAAGAGTTATTATGGAGATAGATATTTTATTCTCTTTATTGATTATTACTTTAGAATGATGACAGTTATGTTTCTAAAAGATAAATATGAAGCATTCAAGATGTTTAAATGGTATAAGGCTATGGTAGAGAAACAAAGTGGTAAGAATCTAAAATGTTTGAGATTAGATAAAGGAGGAGAATTTATATCAGATGAATTCACTAACTTTTGTAATGAGCATGGAATCAAAAGACAAGTCTCTGCACCAAGGACATCACAGCACAATGGAATTGCTGAAAGAAGGAACATATCCATAGTTGACTGTGCAAGGACACTAATGATAGAGAAAGGCATCACCCAAATCTTTTGGAGGGAAGCTAACAGTACTATTGTTTACACATTGAATAGAGTAAAACTGAAGAAAGACACCAAAAAGACACCTTATGAGCTATGGTATGGATACACACCCAATGTAAGTTATTTCAAGAATTTTGGCAGTCAATATTATATCTTAAAAGATTATAGAAATGGAAAAATTTACTCCAAGAATGATGAAGGAATTTTTCTAGGGTATTATACCAAGAGCAAGGCTTATAAATGTCTAAACAAAGCCTCTAAATAAATTATTGAAAGTGCAAATGTAAAGATAGATGAATTTGAAGAGAAGAATGAACAGGAAAGCACTAAAGAACAAAAGGACTACAATAAGTTCACTTACAATGAGGAACCTGACACCCTACCCTACCAACAATGTAGATCCCCTGAGCAACTGTGCTTAATTCTAGAACAAAAAAATGCTACAACCGATGGTTAGGCTACAAATACTGATGGTCAGGACAATGATTAAAATAATGTGCAAGGTGATGAAGAAAAGAATGAAGAGAAAAATGATGATCAAGTTGATAGACAAAGAGCTATACCTATACTTGCAATATATGTAAGAAAGAACCATCTAGAGATCCAGATCATAGGAGATAAGAAAGATGGTACAAGAATAAGAAGTAAGTCTCTGAACTCAAGCTGTCTAATTTATGAGTTTGAGCCAAAATCTGTCAATGTTGCACTTGATAATGAAGAATAGATAAGTGCTATGAATGATGAGATTGAGAAGATTGAGAAAAACAAAACATGGTCACTTGTGCCAAGACTAGATGACAAGAATGTCATTGGTACAAAAGGGATATTCAAGAATAAGTTGAATGAGAATGGATAAGTCACAAGGAATAAAGCAAGACTAGTATACAAGGGGTATGCACAAGAAGAAGGAATTGACTATGGAGAGACCTTTGCACCCATTGCTAGGCTAGAAGAAGTAAGAATATTATTTTATTATGTTGCATATAAAGAATTCAAGGTATATCAAATGGATTTCAAGTCTATATTTCTAAATGGAATACTTGAAGAAAAGGTATACATTGAACAACCATAAGGGTTTGTTGATCCAGACAATAGGGACATGGTATGTAGACTTCACAAAACCTTGTATGGATTAAAACAAGTACCCTGAGCTTGGTATGAAAGACTTCATTCCTATCTAATAAGTATTGGATTTGTAAGGACTAGTGAAAATAGTAATCTTTATTTGAAGGAAGATACTGATGTTAACACTATGATTGTTGAGATATTTGTTGATGACATCATATTTGGAGGAAATGATATGCTATGAAAATCATTTTCTAATGAGATGGGAAAAGAGTTTGAGATGTCTATGTTTGGAGAGATCAAGATCTTTCTTGGTCTGCAGAGCATACAATAATGTGAAGGTATTTTCATTACTCAGTCAAAATACATTGTAGAGGTCCTAAAAATATTCAAGATGGAAGAATCCAAACCAGTTGGAACACCGACGGATACTAGATGTAAGTTGACAAAGGAGGACAAGACATCAGAGGTCAATCAAACTTTGTACAGATTAATGATAGGTAAACTCATGTATATGGTACATACTAGACCAGATATTGCACATGTAGTAGGAATAGTTACTAGATTTTCTACTAATCCTAGGGAATCACATATGACTACTATGAAAGAATTCTAAGATATCTAAAGAATACCGAGGAATATGGCTTATGGTATAGAAGAGAAGGAAAATTTGAACTTCAGGTCTTTACCGACGCTGATTGGGCTAGAAATATTGATGAATGGAAGAGAACAACTGGAGGAGCATTCTTCATGGGTGATAGACTTGTCACATGGATCAACAAGAAACATGTATGCATCTCACAATCTACTGCAAAAGCAGAGTATGTTGCTGCTACTGCAAATTTCTCAAATATTGCATGGATCAAATAGTTACTAGAAGGTATACATATGAAGATCCTAGAACCAGTAATTATCTATTATGATAATAGAATTGCAATTAACATTTCCAAAAATCTAGTCATGCATGATAAAACAAAGCATATTGCCATCAAGTATCATTATTTAAGAGAACAAGTTCAGGCAACAGAGGTGATACTTGAGTATGTGCAATCAAAAGAACAATTGGTCGATATCTTCACCAAGCCACTTCCCAAGGATGCATTTGAGTACTTAAGAAAAGACTAGGGGTCAAACCCTTGTCTACTGGTTAGTAAAATGTCTGAAGGCTGCATCAGCCTACATATTATTAGTAATATTGATGCAGGAAAAGATATGGACTTCAAAGCTACATCTATATACAGATAGGTATATATCAACACCAAGCACAAGAGCATATTGTTGTATTGCTGATGGAGAAGGGAAATTCAAGGAATATATTATGGATAAAGACAAAATATTGCTTGACATTAATGTCAGATATCAGTAAAATACTTATTTGGCATTGTTTTCAAAGGGAGAGAAATTATCCATATTATCACACATTCTTCTGAAAAGGGAGAAAAAGTATCTATTAGCACATTACTCCAATATGGAAAGATTATAGTCTTAGGGAGAGTTGTTGACAAGAGAAAAAGACATCAAAAGCGAAAGAATAGTCAAGGGAGAGAAATTGACACTGTAACATCCCAAAATTGGCATCTTGCAACCCTAACCAATTTTGTTGCATTTGTTATTCTTCTGAATCATCAAAGTCCTATTGTACTAGGCAATTCCGAGTTTTGACTAACTCTACTTGACCTAAGTGTCAAATGTAGAAAATCCTAAATTTGCATTAATTATACATTATATTTAATTCCTAAATATCTATTGGCTAAAAAAACCCTATGATTGAATTAATTTAATTATAAAGTCCTGGCACTTTAATTAAGTTAAATTCACCCATTTTAGCTAAAACACCTAAAAATGAATTAAATATTATTTAATTATTAAATAAATGTCCTCATTTCAATAATTGAATTTAATTATTTAGATAATTGAGAAAAACACATTTACGAGGTCATATTTAATTAATTAATTAAATATTCTCTCCTTTTCAGAAATGGAAGTTTTGAATTAACTGTGCTTTAAAGAGAAATTAAATAGATAAAACAAATAAAACAGTTAAAATCAAAGAAAGAAAACAGTTAAAGAAAAAGGAAAACAACTTATTGTATTCTTTTAAAGAAAGCTTTCTCTTTTAAACTGGCTTTTCTATCTGTTTTATTTTAAAAAAGGAAATTTTATATTCTAAACAACCTCTGAGTCTATAAAAGAACTCCCATATCTCATTCAAAACCCTTCCTGAATTTCTAGTCATATGCATTGTTAGAATACTGAATTATTGCTACATTCTTAGTTCATAATCTCATATACAATAATCTCATTTTGCAATAGATTAATTTCAATTTCTAGAATAATCTCATTGAAATCATGGCATAGTTTTAATCTCATTTCTAGTTTAAATGGATCATTTAGATTAATCTTGCATGTTTCATTTCTAGACTAATCATTTCATTGCATTCATGGAAGCATAAATCCTTCATTCTAGATTGGTCTATGGTTGTGAGACTCTCATTCTGAGAGCTATTTCAAAACCCCATCTGGATAGAAGGCAACAGGTCAAATCATGCAGACAGGCAAGATGAATAATCTCATATTCATTCTAGTGTGTATCTGATGAATAAGGACTATGTTGAAGTGTATGGTTGATTAACAAGGCCAAATCTACCACATACATTTTTGGTGCCCACTGTGGGGCTCGAGGTAATATGTTCTGGCCCCATTTCATTACACTTATTTTCATTTTTCTACATTCTATCCATACTTTCGTACATCTTTTTTTTAATGTATGTGGTAGATTTGGCCATGTTAATCAACCATACACTTCAACATAGTCTTTTTTCATCAGATACACACAAGAATGAATATGAGATATTCATCTTTCCTGTCTACATGAGTCGACATGTTGCCTTCTATCCAGATGGGGTTTCAAAATAGCTCTTAGAATGAGAGTCTCACAACCATAGACCAATCTAGAACAAAGGATTTATGCTTCCATAAATGCAATGCAATGATTAGTCTAGAAATGAAACATGCAAGATTAATCTAAATGATCCATTTAAACTAGAAATGAGATTAAAACTATGCCATGATTTTAATGAGATTATTCTAGAAATTGAAATTAATCTATTGCAAAATGAGATTATTGTATATGAGATTATGAACTAAGAATGTAGCAATAATTAAGTATTGTAACAATGCATATGACTAGAAATTCGGGAAGGGTTTTGAATGAGAGATGGGAGTTCTTTTATAGACTTGGAGGTTTTTCAGAATAGAAACTTTCCTTTTTTGAAATAAAACAGATAGAAAAGCCAGTTTAAAATAGAAAGCTTTCTTTAAAAGAATACAATAAATTGTTTTCCTTTTGCTTTAACTGTTTTCTTTCTTTGATTTTAACTATTTTATTTGTTTTATCTGTTTTCTTTCTCTTTAAAGCACAGTTAATTCAAAACTTCTATTTCTGAACAGGAGAGAATATTTAATTAATTAATTAAATATGACCTCATAAATGTGTTTTTCTCAATTATCTAAATAATTAAATTCAATTATTGAAATGAGGATATTTATTTAATAATTAAATATTATTTAATTCCTTTTTATGTGTTTTAGCTAAAAGGGGTGAATTTAACTTAATTAAAGTGCTAGGACTTTATATTTAAATTAATTCAATCATAGGGTTTGTTTAGCCAATAGATATTTAGGAATTAAATATAATGTATAATTAATGCAAATTTAAGATTTTCTACATTTGACACTTAGGTCAAGTAGAGTCAGTCAAAACTTAGAATTGCCTAGTACAATAGGACTTTGATGATTTAGAAGAATAAAAAATACAACAAAATTGGTTAGGGTTGCAAGATGCCAATTTTGGGGTGTTACATTTTTCCCCTCTTTCAATTGATGTGTGAGCACCACATTAATTCAAAGAATAGTCTGATGCGTGAAGCACAAAAGAATAGATTTGAACATTGGTGATGAAAAGTTTCATTGATGAAGATTTCAGAGCCATCTCCAAGATAGAGATTTACTCTCTGAATTCTAGGTTACATTGCCGAGATGCCAATCAAGTAGAGTTTTTGAGGGTCATCTCCAGAATGAAGCTTGATCCTCAGGGATCTAGGTTAGAATGCCCTGATACCTAATAGATTAAGATTTTGAGAATCATCTCTAGAATGATGCTTGATCCTCAGGGATCTGGGTTAGAATGCCCTGATACCTAAATAGATTGATATCTTTCACAAGGTTGTCCCCAGAATGAGGCTCAACCTTCAGGAGTCAGGGTTAGATTGCCCCGATACCTGTCCAACAAGATAATCAATAGAGATTTTAGGACTATCTCCAAAATGAAGCTTAGTCCCCCAATATCTAGGTTAGATTTCCTAGACACTAGTTAGATTGACATCTTTCACAAGGCTATCCCTAGAATGAGGCTTAACCTTCAAGAGTCAGGGTTAGATTTCCCTGGTACCTGTCTCAAAAGATAGTAAATAGAGGTTTTTAAGACTATCTCTAGAATGGAGCTTAGTCCTCCAATATCTAGGTTAGATTGCCTAGACACTGGTCAGATTGAGTTTTCAAGAACCATCTCCAGAACAAAGCTTAATCCTCAGGAGTCAAGGTTAGGTTGCCCCAATTCCAAATAGATGAGTTTTCAAGAATCATCTCCAGAATGAAGCTTGATCCTCAAGAATCTAAGTTAGATTGATCAGATACTTAAAAGATGATGAGATGTAGGGAACATAGATTCCCCTATTGATTGTGGAGTATCCATTTTTTACTGTGAGGTATGAAAAATTGAACATGCCCCAAGTGACGAGATGCCCCTAGCAATGAGGACTTTTGAAAATCAGATTAGATTGATTGGAATAGATTCAATGATGTAATCATCCTACCCCCTTGGGAGTGAAATGGAAAGATGACACATCATAAACATGATTGAGAGTGAGAAATCATAGATAGATGTCAAATTAGAGATCAAGAAGAACTCATAATAGATTATGGAAGAATTTGGAAGATTTAGAATTAATTTTGAATGATTTTGAGGTCTGGTTGACAAAGTTTCACTAGGGTTGACTAGAGTTGACTTTTGAGAAAAAAAGTCAAAGATTTGAGAAAATCATGATAAAATATGATTTTGACAAGAAAGTGATGTCAGAAATTTGACTGCACAAGCATCTGATTGCGTCAGTCCCAAAAATTTATAAATGCAATTTTGAGCTATATAGAAGTGTCATATTTCAATTTTGATCACAAAAATGGATTGAGAAGATAGGTGAAGATAGAGAGAGAGGATTGAACACTTGTGTAGTAGTGATTAAACAAGGACATTGAAGAAGAACTCCCCAATGTATGAATTGAGGAGTATACAATGAACTGAACATCGAATTGCTGCCATAATGCAAGTCTAGAATGAAAATGCAATCTTATGCTAGATGCAATATG
Source organism: Thuja plicata (assembly GCA_018584345.1). Lineage (NCBI taxonomy): Eukaryota > Viridiplantae > Streptophyta > Pinopsida > Cupressales > Cupressaceae > Thuja > Thuja plicata. Next base: position 1,207,166 of record MU228390.1, on the reverse strand, counting down.
AAAGTGCAATTCTAGGACATGGTTGTGAGACCCATCATAAAATTATCATCATTGAGCATTTTTTGGAACATCAAAGTCGATACAATCCTTACTAGTGCCACAATGCAAGCATAAGGATATGAATATGACTTTCATCAAATAAAATGTAGGAAATGAACATAAGCACTAGGGCACCAAAGCTAAGATGACCTGGATATTGTTTCCAGTTAATGTTGCAAGAGTACACCAGTATCGAGGCATTCAAAGCCAAGATAACCATGAGTGTGATCATGTGTAAACAAAATAATCAATAACAAACAAAGCAATAATAGGCAAGGAGATAGTACCGACCTCACCATGGTGTGCAAATAAACAAGATCGAGGGATGTGAGGTTGTTCCACCTTAGTGCGGGAGCTCTTATCACATACACCCTATTTATTTGACATTGCCAGATCATCTGGACTACACCAACAAGTAGTAGACAATGAAAATATCAATGAAATTCATGAGAATAGACAGTATACAAAGAAATATTCAATCATAGCTCAGCCAGTTTCAAAGTTTTTGAATATGTTCATGTTTAGAGGTGTTGAAAAACATTGTTGTGCTTGTGAGTGCATTGTGTTTGATTTTTATCGATATATGTTTACATTTGAGATATCCGATGTGTGTTGAAAAAAATAGATGTGTCCAAAGATAGTGTTAAAAAACATTGTTTATGGTGGTGTTGAAAAACACCAGTTTGTGTTAGTAGCGAGTTGTCCTTGAGAAGTGACAAGATTACTGACTCAGGTGTAAACCAAATATGTGATCAAATGGTGGACCCATTCCCCCAATTAATGATGACTAACTTGACGTATGTTGTGCGGAAAAACTAGATTTGGTTTCCCCCAGGCGTGGCACTAAATCAGTGTTAAATCAGTAGGGTTCGCAAAGGAACCAGAGTGTCACGAAAGTGACCAAAAGCTATGTACAAACTAAAGCAGAGAAATGTCAAGACCAAGTATCAATAGATACAGAATTTAGATATAAATCCAACTGTAACAGATGTGAGCACTCTCAATAGTATGGCAACAGTAGACAGATGTAGTGAGAACCACTGGTGATTGTCATGAGAGAGATTCTCAAGTGAAGAGATTATAGTACTAGCTATACATCAGTAGGAAGATGCAGTGAGAACCACTGGTGACTTATGTTAAGGAGATCCCAAAAGGTGATAGGACAGTTCTCCCTAAACAAGGAGGGTTTCCCTGAGAGTATGACCAGTTTCAATCCATGTAAGTTGGTGTCTTGATGGGTAACTGAAAGTATGCGCAAAGCCAATGTAAGCAGGAAAGCAGGAAAGCAACAATGCAGGAAAGCCAAGTGGCATTGCGATAGATATAGAAATATGGAAAAAGAGGCACCTGTTTACTAGGTTTTCACCTTCTTGGCAGAAATTGTTTTTTTTCTACCATGACGCATGTTTGCCAGGTTTTCATCAATGGCACATTTTCTCTTTTTCTCTTTTTTTGTATTTTTCAATTTTCAATTTTTTGTATTTTTGGAATATATAATCTTTTTGGAGATACATCAAAGTGGCTATCACTAGGTTTTCACTAAGATGATCATTTTTTAAGGAATTTTTCATAGTTTTAGAATTTTTTTAGGACTTTACTATATAAAGGAGCATACTGAAGATGTCTCAGCTGTAGAACCATTTCAGGTGAAGAACGTTGATGGGCTCTTTGAGTTTCTCTCCTTTAGTAGTAGAAATTTGATAGGTGCCAGACCCAAACACTACAGTGACAACATATAGACCTAGCCAATTTGGTTCAAATTTTCCTTTTTGGATCTGATGTTGTTGATTCTTAGGGTTCTCCCTCAGAACGAGGTCACCCGCTTGGAAATCCCTTGGTCTAACCTTCTTGTTATAGCTCTTGGACATCCTTTCTGATATGCTTTAAGGTGATCAAACACCACTTGTTGACGTTCATCAAGTAGTTCTAGCTCCTATAGCCGAGATATTCTATTATCATCATCAGTAATGAGGCCTTTCAGAGAGACTCATAGAGAAGGAAGCTCAACCTCAATTGGTAACATAGCATCTACTCCATAAACCAAAGCATAGGGCGTAGCCCCTGTTGGTGTTCTTATGCTTGTCTTGTATGCCCAGAGAGCTGGATTGATCTGGAGATGTCAATCATGTCTGGATTTGTGCACTGTATGATGCAGGATTTTAAGGATTATCTTGTTGGATGCTTCCGCCTGTCCATTACCTTGAGGATAATAAATGGAAGACCAATGCTTAGTAATTTTAAACTTAGAGCATAGTTCTGTCAAATCCTTAATTTTGAATTGCCCTCCATTATCAGTGATTATTGCTGAGGGTACACCATGCCTGCAGATGATGTAGTTGAGAATGAACATAGCTTCTGATTTTCCATTGGTAACGGTGAGAGGGACTGCCTCTACCCACTTGGTAAAATAGTCTGTAGCTGTGATGATGGACTTATGTCCATTTGAAGACGAGGGATAAATCTGACCCACCAAGTCAAAGGCCCATTGTTGAAATGGCCAGAAAGTAATGAAGGGAATAAGCTCCTTGGTTGGAGAATTAATTAGATTACCATGTAGTTGACACTGTTTGCAAGACTTAGCAAATTTCATAGATTCTTTTTCCATATCTAGCCAATAGTAACCAGCTCTAATAAGTTTACGGGCCAATACCAAGCTGTTAGAGTGAGACCCACAGATGCCTTCATGCACCTCTACTAATGCACTTTTGAAATCATCGGGTTCTAAACACCTAAGAAGGGCACCATCTAGACCGTGCCTATATAAGTCATTAGCTATGATGACAAACTATGAAGCACTGCGGATTAAGTGACATTTCTCATTCTAGGTGTAAGTGTCTAAAACAATCTGGTCATGAAGATAAGATAAGATATGATTGTAGCGAGATGAGTCATGTCCAATGATAGACAGATCATCCAAGAATCAGGGGAATCATAGGCTGGGTAGCGTAACGTCTCCACTAGGAATTCATGTTGAAAATCATTTTCTAGCATCTGTAGCATAGAAGCAAGAGTATCCATGGCATCTGCTACTTTATTATCTACCCGTGGAACTTGTTGAAATGTGATGTGAACAAAATAATTTTTGAGGTCATCAACCAACCATTTCATAAGGCACCGGTTTGTCATCCTTTGTCTCATAGATATCATTTACTTGATTGATGACTAATTGTGAATCTACTAACTATGAATCTCCAAGGACATTGAGTTCATCTACTTGCCACTCAAGGGCGATCTTCATACCAATGATTAAGGCTTCATACTTAGCAATGTTGTTTGTACAAGGAAACAACATCTTATATGTTTTGGTAAAGAGTACCTTTGAGTTGTAATGAATAGTATCCCAACACCTGACCCTTGTTGGGTAAATGAACCATCAAAAAACATAGTCCAGGGTTGATGTGTGAGAAGTAATATGGACTCATCTAGGAATTCAATGTGAAATGGTTGATGATCTACTAGAGGTGCTTCTACCAATTGATCTGCAATTGCCTTCCCCTTAATGGCCTTCCTTTCTATATACTCAATATAAAATTCACTGAGAAGCATGACCCATTTAGCTAGTCTACCTATGAGGGTAGTTTTACTAAGCAAATATTTCAGAGGATAAATTTTAGCAATTAGGCGTGTAGTATGAGCCAACATGTAGTGCCACAGTTTTTGTGAAGAAAATACCACTGCAAGGCAAGCCTTCTCTATAGAAGAATATTTTGTTTCATATGAGACCAGAGTTCTACTAATGTAATAGATAGCCCTTTCTTTGTTGTGTTGATCTTCTTGAGCCAATAGGATACCCAATGATGTATATGTAGTAGAGATGTAAAGTATAAGTGGCTTCCCATGAATAGGAGGCATCAAGATTAGTGGGTTCACAAGATATTGTTTAATTTGTTGGAACCCCTCATCACATTCTTTTCTTCATTGGTAAGTAACACCCTTGTGTAAAGTCTTGGTGAATGGTTTTGAATTGTCCGCCAGTTGTGAGATGAAATGCCAGATAGACTATAGTAAGCCTTGAAGTCCTCTCATTTGTCTGATATTCTTTGGTGGTAGCATTTCCATGATAGCTTTTACTTTCACAGGATCCACTTTGATGCCTTTTACAGAGATGATATAACCAAGCAATTTTCTGGATGTTACGCCAAATGCACATTTCTTAGGATTGAGCCTCAGACTGAACTATTCTATGAGATCTAGTATAGGACCTAGATCTACAAGATGTTTCTCTCAGTGCATGCTCTTAGCTAGAGTTTCATCAACATAATATTCCATTGTTTTATGCATCATGTCATGAAATATAGTAGTGATAACTCTCTGATATGTAGCAACAGCATTTTTGAGTCCAAAGGGCATGAAATTCCAACAAAAAGTGCACCATACACATGTGAAAGCATTTTTCTCATGGTCCTCTGGTGTAATTTTTATCTGGTTGTAGCCAGAGAAACCATCCTTTAGTGAGTACATTTCATACCCTGCTGTCATATCTACAATCATATCAATATTGGGAAATGGAAAGTCATCCTTAGGACATGCCAAATTTAAGTCTTTGAAGTCTGTGCAGACTCGGATAGATTTATCATGTTTGGATACTAGAACAATGTTAGAGATCCATTCTGCATAGTCAATTACTCTGATAAAAAATGCCTTAAGAAGTTTCTCCAATTCAGCTTTGACAAGTAGAGCCACATGTGGATGCATTTTTTGAAGCTTTTGCTTGACGGGCTTGACACCTGGTGCAATTGAAAAATGGTGCACGATTAGATTAGGGTCTAATCCTGGCATGTCTGAATATTTCCATGTGAAGTTTATCTTTTTACTCTGGAAGAATGTAGTGAATTTCTCTCTTTCTGCCTCAGATAGTGATTGTGCCAAGTGAATGATCTGAGGTTCAGCTTCTATACCCAAGTTGATTGGTTGAGTTGGTTCAATAAGCATAGATAATCATTCCTAGAAATGACTCAGAAGTGCATCAAGTATCTCATCCTTGGGTGCCTCAGAGAGTTTTTCACCCTTCGATACGTCCTTTATTTTAACTATTTTAGGCTCTGATACTACCACAATGTGGTTTTCACCATCAGAGCACCTATTTTTTCTTCTTTTGATTTTGTGACTAAGATACTTGATGTTAGCCTCAGTCATGTTGACACTTTCCTCACTAGTGGAGGACATTACAAGTTCGATAGCGTGTAGGTAATAGGCAAGACCGTAATCATTCTGGAATGTAAGGACTTCATTAGATGGGGAGGTAGAGTTCCCATCTATAAGCTTTGGATGGCGAAGTGAAAGAGAAGTGACAGGTTCAAGTGCATTCATGGTATAATCATCAAAAGCATGGATAAGAAAGTCAAGACCTAAAGCAATCTCATCCAGAGGTATAGTCAAATTCCTCTGATTCCTAGTGACCGTAGTAGATGACATGTTAACAACTATGGAGTTAGACTCATTTGACCTTACACTAGAACCTTCACCTACTTTGAGAAGGTTTTCATATGTGTGAACTATATCTTTATCCCTGTCAGAGGTGTCATGTGATAAATCATCGAACTCATACTCATGAGAGTCTATTTCATCATTGGATGTCATATCAAGAACATGAGTGAAATCAACCCTTTGTCCCCAGTTTGCATGGGTTCTACCTAGAACCTCTGTTATGGTCAGATGAGCACCTTTTCACCTATCTACCTCATTAATATTTGTAGCATCATCAGCTTCTTGTGTAGTGAGAAGTGATTGGGATTCTTGTTCAAATTATTCTTGAAAGTGTGGTGGTATGTCTAAATCACCCTGATGACCTAGATTTATAGTTTGTATTTCTTTCCACTCCTCATAGGTTAATGGAGCAAGTGAAGTGGTGTCATCAAAATCACTATCAGTTTCTACTATACTGACATGTGGTATAAAGTCATCTGGCTAAGCAAAGAGTGCTGTCGGGTCTGGAGGAATAGGACAAGGAAAACTATCCTCATCAGAATTGTCTTCAGATTTTAGTTTTTGATGTTTCTTCAGGTATTGGTTGTTTACCTTCTCAAGGTACAAACTTGTTTATCCCTAGTTGAAATGTGAGTTTTGTTATCCAAAATCCAATCATCCAACAAAATATGCACTAAAAGAGAAATTTGCATGTACATGTTACCCAGTTAACACTATCTTACAGTTTTTGATGATTTGCACTCACTTACTACATTTATTATCAGATTTTCATTTTATGTACTCTAAGTATTGATCAAATTATTATACATTCAAAATTCATCATTGATCATTACATTGTGCATTCATAAAAATGTAGTACAAATGTCCTTTGATTCATATTTCATGTTCAATAAACATAGTACATTGCAAACAAAAGTAAAAAACTAAGGTATGGAATAAGGGTCCCATGCATTGCCTTGTGTTTATTATCTCGTGTCTGCTATTAGTTTTTGTCAGGTCTTCATCTACATCTAGGTCACTCTCGAGTCTCCATCAGCATTCAGGTCCTTAGGGAAAATATCTGCATGAAATAGGGAAAAGAATAATGGTTAGATCTTGATGGATCTAAGCAATGCAGAGGAAGAATTACATACATCAGCTATCTACTTCTATCTGCATATCAATCTAAAGTAATAAATGTAACAAGAAAACATAAATCAGCACTCACTATAAGATAGTGTTAAAGGGACGTGTTTTGAAAAATGAAACCTTTCACTTCTAAATTCTATTGTAGTGTATGTTTTCAATTTTGAACAGGTCAGATATCTGATTGAAAGGAACCCAGTATTTTCATTGAAGAAATATTTCTCATGTTAGTTCAACTTGTTAGTTCATCAAATCACACAAATCAACTAGTATTCATGACTGAATGTATTCTTGCATTCACTCACAAACACTAATTGGTGCATGTCATTTGATGACCCAAGAAATTGAATGTTACTGTGTGTGCAAATGAACAAGCATGCATGACTGAATGCAGGAAACAAAATAAAATAGTCTAGTGAATGTCACAAGCCCGTGCTCGAACTTCATTTTTCTTTTTATGTAGAGGAATGACTATTAGCTAAAAAGGGTTACTGTTCACACACTGGAAGTTCACATTTGAAGCCACATGAAGAAATCAGACACATGAAGAAATCAAAGAGACTACAAGAAAAGACTTGAACAGAGAATCTGATTTCACTGTTATGCAAAGGTTCTAAACTTTGAAAGATGTTGTTACAGTAAGTACTCTTTACATTCAGTTGACTGTTATACACTGATTGAAGCTCACTTGGAAAGTCTAAATTGAAATATCATATATAGAGATTATGCATAATGAAAAAATGCTAATAGAATCTGGGCAAGTGATGTGTGATGTGTTCAAACAAAAATGACAGAGGAATTTGTTTATGCAGAGTGTACATCTCAGATTGAGGTTTTGAACAAAAGATATGAATTCATGTTAAATCACTGCTTACAGATTAGGGTTTCAATTTAAAGTCCATGGGAGTCACGAGCCCGTGCTCGAACCCTATGGGTTTTTCTGATTACAATGTTCCAAGATGTAAACAACATGATCCAAAATGTTATGTATATAAATCCCTAAAAATGCTCCAGAATATTCACTGATGTAACTTGTTTGTGTTTTTTAAGACAGCAAGATATCATCTCTCGGAAACATGTTTATGTTTTCCATATTTTATGGCATTTATCATACAGCAATAAATATATTTTATTTTAAAACATTAAGACAATGTAAAGATTGCAAATGTAGCTACAGTCGACATCAAACAAAAATGACAAAGAGACATTCATCAAACAGCAGATAAAGATGATGAAAATGCAGAGAAGTTCATTAAATGAACAAAGAGATGATAGAGAGACCAACTTATATGTAGATGCATGGTGTTTTTTTTCCTCATAAACTACAAGTGTTACTGCAGCAACTCGCATGAAAAGTGTAAAGCTTATGACTGAAAGATGTCATAGAGCTCAAAATTTTGCACACCCACTGCATCTTTAAGTCATAAGCCTACATATTTAATGCTAATGAAAATCCACATGGTAGTTGTTGTCGAGAAGGAGGAATGCAATGGTGGTGGCTCCATGTTACACAGCGAGCTGGGGATAAGTCTGAAGCTGTTACTGAGATATCCCCAGTTCAGAGTTAAAGAAACTACGGGTACTTGTCTCAATCACAGCTCAAGACTATGCCAAAACCGCAGTGGTCATCATGCCAATGGAACACTACAGTGTTGTTACAAGGCAAACAAGAGTTCTTCAATTCTATTAACAAATAAACCGAAGTTCAAAGACAAGATTACAAATGCAATGGTGGTGTCTTCATGTTCCATGGATAGCTCAGGATGAGTCTGAAGTTGTGGGAGAGGATATCCCCAGTTCATAGTCAAAGAGTTCACGGGATTGACACCTCTGCCACAGCTTCAAATCATTCCAAGGTGGCCGTGGTGTCACTTATTAATGCAGTGGTGGTACCAACAGACAGACAAGAACCCTGAACCTTCAGATAGACTGTAGATTCAAAAACCCGTGGTGGGGATGAGTTAAAATAAGTTACAAATCATTGTTCAGTGCCATGTTTCATGGCACAACATCAGCAAAGTCCCAGTATCAAAGCACAAGGTAAATGAAAACTTACAGTTGGAGCTCGAGTTCGAGCAATATTGAAAGCCACGGCCTTCAATGTAGAGTGAAGCTTCGGTTGTATTGACTGAGTTTTCATGCATTCATTCAACAAACTCCAAGTTTTCTCCTTGCAACATGGCAGATTTCACAACCAAATTCATAGTTTTCACTTTTAACATGGCGGCAACACAGAGGAAAAAACATAAAAACCCTAAGATACAAATGAGGCCGACAGATGAAATGCATTGTATTTTACTATCTATTGAGTTTCGTTGTCAGTAGAGTAAATGCAATGTTAGTGACAGTGCATCGGCGTTCTTTCAAAATTGCCACCTTGGTACTTTAAGTGCCTTGATAACTACAGATCACCTCTTCAATGAAAACAGTCATGTCGATACAGCACATCAAGACAAACTGCAGTTACTTCCCCATGCTCAGCTATGGTGGAGTTAAATGCCGATGGGTTTAAAAATTAAAAACTTTGCAAAGTGGAAAATTGGGTTTTTAAAACCTTTTTTCTCACATTCAAATTCCATGTGTTCGATTTAATGTAACCTCCATAAAGGTGATTTGGGTTATTCAAGTGGGGGTTGTTAAACTTAGGGTGATTTAAGATAGTTTTAAAAACCTTATGTTTTGGAGGGAAAGATTTTTGAATCAGCCATGTTGGCTATTTAGAGGGTTCAATTTTCATGGTTTAGGGGAGTCAATTGGAGAGGAGGATTAGTATTAGTGAATTTTTGAGTTCCTACTACTGAAACCCATTTTTATTTGTATTCCATTGTAGTTACATATGTGTGATTCCATTGTTATGTAAGAGAATTTTATCATTCCTTGACATGATTCTGGGATCCATGAATGTAGTTTGCACACAGACTTTTGGAGGAGAATATAATTGCCTTACATCTACATATTTCTTATTGTGATCATTGTCCAAATTTCCTGTTTTCAATTTTCTGCATATAAGAGTAATG
>MU228390.1:1163404-1180074 GCA_018584345.1 Thuja plicata | reverse complement strand
TGATTTCAATGAGATTATTCTAGAAATTGAAATTAATCTATTGCAAAATGAGATTATTCTATATGAGATTATGAACTAAGAATGTAGCAATAATTCAGTATTCTAACAATGCATATGACTAGAAATTTGGGAAGGGTTTTGAATGAGAGATGAGAGTATTCGGGAAGGGTTTTGAATGAGAGATGAGAGTTCTTTTATAGACTCAGAGGTTGTTCAGAATAGAAAATTTTCTTTTTTGAAATAAAACAGATAGAAAAGCCAGTTTAAAATAGAAAGATTTCTTTAAAAGAATACAATAAATTGTTTTCCTTTTGCTTTAACTATTTTCTTTCTTTGATTTTAACTGTTTTATTTGTTTTATCCATTTTCTTTCTCTTTAAAGCATAGTTAATTCAAAACTTCTATTTCTGAACAGGAGAGAAGATTTTTGAGAGAATATTTAATTAATTAAATAAATTTGACCTCATAAATTTGTTTTTCTCAATTATCTGAATAATTAAATTCAATTATTGAAACAAGGATATTTATTTAATAATTAAATATTATTTAATTCCTTTTTGTGTGTTTTAGCTAAGAGGGGTGATTTTAACTTAATTAAAGTGCTAGGACTTTATAATTAAATTAATTCAGTCATAGGGTTTGTTTAGCCAATAGATATTTAGGAACTAAATATAATGTATAATTAATGCAGATTTAGGATTTTCTACATTTGACACTTAGGTCAAGTAGAGCCAGTCAAAACTTAGAATTGCCTAGTACAATTGGACTTTGATGATTCAAAAGAATAAAAAATGCAACAAAATTGGTTAGGGTTGCAAGATGCCAATTTTGGGGTGTTACAGACACAAGGAAAGAACACAACACATTAGAAAAAGAAAGCTATGAAGAGCTGCAAGAATCAAATCTAAGCTTAAACAAAGCTTAGCGATGGTTAGACATTTTTATTGATTAATTGATAGTTGATGAATCTCAACTATTGTATTTCATATTGTATTAGAAATAGTATAGTGTGATAATATAGTATGTTGCCATCAATGCAAAAGGGAGAGATTGATGACATGTAACTGATTGAATGTTTGACAATGTTAAGTTGAAGATAATGCAAGGCATCAAATTAGTTAATGTATTGTATTGTCATTAATATCAACATAGTATCATCTATATGGTCAAGTAAACAATGCCAAAGATTTTAGAGAATCAAAGGAACCAAGGCTAAGCTAATAGTAATGCATACAAATCAAGTATTCACTAAGTGACAAACAACACTGATGGAGTGCACCCGATGGACAAAGAGAAAAATAAAGTCACAGTGATACCTTACTAGGAAATGCACAGCACTACCAACGAGTAGAGTCACAGTGTTTCCTGATGAGCAAAGTAAAGAGTAACCTGATGGAATAAAATATAGTGTTTCCCAATGAATGGAGATCACGAAACTAACTGGAGTCTTACCGAAAAAATAGACAGTTGTCACCGAAAACTAACTACAAAGGTGACCGACGGAACAGAGAGTTTAAAAAATGAAAAAATATCTAGCTAGTAGAGCTAAATATAGACTTAACTGCTTGTCTACTTTATTTTATTCGACCAGAGATAAGTGATTGATTTAAAGCTAATTTGTACAGTTGGTAAGAAGATATCTACCAGACAAATCAGGAGTTATGCTTTAAATCTAATTGGCTGGATTTTTTTTTATGCCAAGAATCAAGAATCAAGAAATAATTAATATTATGTCTATATAAGAAACAAGCTTAATTCATTTAAGAATGGGATTAAGGAGAGTGAATAGAAAGAGGATGCTAAAGAGAAACTGATGAAGAACTACTTCATGCAGCACTGATCGAACAAGCTGAAGGATGAGCTAAGGAATTCTATAGACATCAATGAATAGTGAGAACAGCATCACAGAGTAGAAGGTATGGAGCACAAAGGATTGAATTGATACATTGGTCAGAGAGGTAATGTACTTAAATAGATCTAAAAATCTGCAACTCAAAGTTGCAATATGAACAGGTCATAGTGTTTCAATTTAACCATTGAAGCATCAAGTCTCTTAACTGAGTAGGACTTAACAGTCTTCTATATATTGAGGTACATCTCAAGGAGTGCCAAAAAGGTTGATTCATAAAAGTAGCACTGGATATGCCTAATGCCTATTGACAGTCTAAGAGAGAGGCTGATTCAAGGATGGAAGAATTAGATGCCCGATACTAAGTGACAACCTCTATGTATAAAATCCTCTAACAAGGTCACACCTAACAGTGTGTGTGTAACCTTTAATAGGTTTGGATCTTAACAGAGCTCACTTTAAAAGAGTGAAAAATTTGGGTACTAGTCCCAATGGTTTTTCCCTTAGCAGGGTTTCCAACTTAAAAATCCATGTGTTATGTGTTTATGATTCATTTTTTTACTATTTTGTATCTTACATAATTCATTATGGATTGATTGGTATACTCATCTTATTTACTGAGTTTTGGTAAATAGTTATACTCCTTATTGGTAATCAAGAAAGAATAAGGATTGATAGAGCAAACCTATAGACAGTTAATCATTATTAGTATTTCATAGCATGCATCTTGTAAGGACATAATAATCTGAGGTTTATTGATTGGTGGTTAAAGTTGAAGGATAAATTTGAGGCCACTGATTCACCCCCCCCCCCCCCCCCTCTTAGTTATTACTAACAATTATGAGCTCAAATCTGTCAATGTTGCACTAGATAATGATGAATGGATAAGTGCTATGAATGAAGAGATTGAGAAGATAGAGAAAAACAAGACATGGACACTTGTACCAAGAATGTCATCGGTACAAAATGGATATTTAGGAATAAGCTAAATGAGAATGGAGAAGTCACAAGAAATAAAGCAAGACTAGTATGCAAGGGGTATACACAAGAAGAAGGAATTGACTATGGAGAGACCTTTGCAGCCATAGCTAGGCTAGAAGGAGTAATAACATTGCTTTCTTATGCTGCATATAAAGCTTTTAAGGTATACCAAATGGATGTCAAGTCTCCATTCCTAAGTGGAATAGTTGAGGAAGAGGTATACATTGAGCAACCAGAAGGGTTTTTTGATCCAAAAAAGAGGAACATGGTATGTAGGCTACATAAAGCGTTGTATGGATTGAAACAATCACCCCAAGCCTGGTATGAAAGACTTCATTCCTATCTTATAAGTATTGGATTTGTAAGGACTAGTGAAAATAGTAATCTTTATTTGAAGTGATTGTTGAGATATTTGTTGATGAAATCGTATTTGGAGGCAATGATATGTTGTGCAAATCATTTGCTAATGAGATGAGAAAAGAGTTTGAGATGTCTATGTTTGGAGTGATCAAGTTCTTTCTTGGTCTATAGATCATGCAACAAGGTGAAGGTATTTTCATTACACAATCTAAGTACATCAAAGAAGTACTAAAAATATTCAAGATGGAAGAATCCAAACCAGTTGGAACACTGATGGCTACTGGATGCAAACTGACAAAGGAGGACAAGTCATCTGAGGTAAATTAGACTTTGTACAGATCTATGATTGGAAAACTCATGTGTGTTGTACACACTAGATCAGATATTGCACATGTAGTAGGAATAGTTGCTAGATTTTCTGCTAATCCAAGAGAATCACATATGACTTTTGTGAAAAGAATCCTAAGATATATGAAGAATGTCGAGGAATATGGCTTAGGGTATAAAAGAGAAGGCGAATTTGAACTTAAGGTCTTTACCAACATTGATTGGGCTGGAAATATTAATGACTGGAAGAGCACAACTGGAGGAGAATTCTTTATGGGTGACAGACTTGTCACATGGATCAGTAAAAAGAAAGGATGCATCTCTCAATCTACTGTAGAAGCAGAGTATTTTGTTTCTGCTACAAATTGATCAAATATTGCATGGATTAAATATTTACTAGAAGGTATGCATATGCAAATTCTAGAACCAGTGATTATATATTGTGACAATACTAGTGCAATAAACATTTTCAAGAATCCAGTCATGCATGCTAAAACAAAACACATTTCCATCAAGTATCATTATTTAAGAGAACAAGTTTAGGCAAAGGAAGTGATACTTGAGTATGTGCAATCAAAGGAATAATTGGCTGATATCTTCATCAAGCCACTACCCAAGGATGCATTTGAATACTTAAGAAAGAGACTAGGGGTCAGACCCTTGTCTACTAGTCATAAAGGTGACTAGAAGGCTGCATCATCCTACATACTATTAGAATATCAATCATGTTGATGCAAGAAAAAATATGGACTTCAAAGATAAATATATACACAATAAGGTATTTATCTACTCTGAGCAACAGATATTTTACTGATGGATTAGGAAGTTCAAGGAATATATTATGGATTGAAGGATCCATTTGGAATTAATGTCAAAGGGAGAGATATATCTCATTATCATATTGATAAAGGGAGAGATTGTATCCATTATCATCTCACGGAGAGAAGAAATTAGAAAGGGAGAGTATATACAGAGGGGGAAAATTGAATTGCTGACAAGGAACATCAAAAGAAGAGAACAGTCAAAGGGAGAGAATTTTACACAGGGAGAGAACACATCACATGAGAGAAAGAAGGCTGCAAGAATCAAATCAAACCTATTTGCACTTCCCAAAAGAAAGACATTTGGAATAGTCACACTAGGAAAGCTTGATGAAACTATATATTTCATATTGTATTAGCAATAGTATAGTATGATAATGTAGTATGTTTCCATCAATGCCAAAGGGAGAGATTGATGACATGTACCTGATTGAATATTTGAAGATGATAAGTTGATGATCATGCAAAGAATTAAATTAGTTAATGTATTGTATTGTCATTGATGTCAACTTAATGTAATCTATATGGTCATGGAAATACTGTAAAAGACTTCAAAGAACCAAGGAATCAAAAGCTATACTATCAGTAATGCTTATAAGTCAAGTATTCACAAAGTGACTGCATACACCAATGGAGTGCACCTAATGATCAGAGTAAAAGAGTAGAGTCACAGTGTTACCCGATGAGAAAATCCATAGCATTACCGATGAGAAGAGTTGCAGTGTTGCCCGATGAGAAAAACACAGAGTAACCCAATGGAAAGAACTTCAGTGTTGCCCAATGGAAAAGACAAGGACGGAGATCCCAAAGAAAATTGAAGTCACACCGATGGAACAGTCAATTATCACCGATGACTAACTGAAGTATTGACCGAAAAAATAGAGAGTTCAAAAAATGACAAAATGCTTAGTTTTCAAACAGATAAAGATAGAGTTAACAAATACTTATCATTGTTTTAATCATCTAGATAAATCTGGAGATAAGTAATTGATTTAAAGTTGTTTTTGTTGGCAAGTTGACTTCTTCAGGATGCATGACTCATTTTTTGTTGTCATCATGGCAACAAAGTCATGTTTAGCTTCTGTCATGAAAGACAAAATGACTAAGTATGGAAAATAGGGCAGATAGAGATATTCAATGATCAACACATCAGCACACGTGTGAGAGATCAATTGAGCTTATGCACATTGTTGCCTCCACTTTTAAGCATGTAGCCATTTCAGAAAAGGGAAGTTTTAGAAGTCTTAGTATGGTCATGTCATGTTGGTTTGGTCAGTCTGATGTCTAAGTCTAAGTCTCCCCTAAGATAGGAGGTCTTTGCCGGGTTCCCCTTCCTTTGCCATCTTGTTTTAGCTGGGTGGGTTGCTATCAGAGTTGTATTCCTTTGGGTAAGATGTAGATCCCAACCCGGCAAAGATTTGTGCTCTAATCAATGTTCTTCCTCAGGCAAAGATCAAAGACTGGTGTAGATCAATCCTACAGGTCTCAAAAATCCTAACACAACAAACCGCGACCAATTTGGTTAAGAGACGACAGAGAATGAGCTCGGTGGGATTTCAGTAATCATCTTCTCCATGGCGGAATTTTACCAAGGAAAGTGATTTTCCGCAAAGGCAAGAAAAAGGAGGCTTTTCACATGTTGCGGGTTTCGCACCCCTCAAGCAATTTTCCGCCAAGAGGAATTTTGCCCTGTGCAGATTTCGCACCTCTAAGGTGATTTTCCGCAAGCTTAGTTATGATGAAGTGGACCCCACCACGGTTTTTCGAAGCACTTTTTCCATTTTCTGAACGAGAGAGAAATGTTTAAATATTGGCTTGGAGATTGAAATAAAACAATTGCAGAGAATTGAAAATTGTCTTCTCCACGGCGGAGTTCTCACTCATAAGGGGATGTTCCGCGAAGGAAAGAAGCGTGGTTTTGTGTAAGCGGAATTCTCCCTCGTGGAGAGATTTTCCGAAAAGGTGAAGAAGAGCACCCCATTTCTGATTTTCCGCAAGCTCAAGGAAAATGGAAAAGTAAGTCAAGTTAATGAAAATGTTTCTGTTAGGGCAACGGGAATAGTGAAAAGACTTCAAAGTGTCTGTTAGGGCTTCTCATTCATGATGTTAACGGGTTTATTTATAAATTCACTTGTGTGGTGCGAATGCTAAAGCCGAAAGTGACATTTAGAGTTCCATAAAGACGAAGGTGCAAACAGTATTTCAATTCACTGTTTCCTCTCTTGCTATTATCCTACCAAATTCATTTGCATCCTTAGCACCTTACTGTGAGCTCTATATCTTGTATTTGCAAAATCCTTTATTATTGCATAACAAGATGGCCGCTAAGTTCTCTAGTTTTGATGAATTGAACGGCATCAAAACCACTCTACAGAATCTCACAGACACTTCTCTGCATTTTTATGACATGCACGACCTCCAGAAAAGACTGAAAGCAGAGCCAATTCATCCCATTACAGAGAAGCTTAGAGAAAGTGGTTTGATTGAAGCAGCAGGGTTTCCAGTGGCCATCCAAGCTCCAGAATTGATATATGAATGCATCAACCACTACAACCCGAACACCAGACAGATTATACTGCCCAATGACATAGTGCTTCTATCTATTGACCGCCAGACGGTGGTGAATTGCTTCTGGGTACCTGAGTGGGATGAATTCTCCAATTTGACAGAATCGCACGCGGTCTCAGAGTTTTCTGCGAAAAAGATGGTGTGGAGGAGAGAAATTATGCACTCATGGTTTCAGAAACTGCGAGGTGCTAAAGGTAAGGTGCCGAAGACTCTTTTTGGATCGGACCTTAAGCTTGAAATTATTGATATTCTGGTACTCATTCACAGAATGAGAGGTGAAGCCGAAGCCCTGAATTTTATTGAGCATTACTTCTTCATAGTACAAGTAATTTTCTCGGGTACGCAATATGTTGATTGGGCTCAGGAGGTAAGTGAAACTTTGTCCAATGCCCTCTGTGCCGCAAAGTTCTACAACACATTTTACATGTCTTCTTTCCTCATCTATTTGTTGGCATCGCTGCAAATATGGCCGGGTCTCCCGAGACTGGAAGACTTCCCAGATAATGTTAAATGATATGAATTCTACCCCTGTTTGCAATTACATAACAGCTATGGGGATTATGTCCGAGTGAATGATGCTTTCACTATGAGAATTTGCAGGGAATTGCAGGGATGCCCTGAATGGAGATTCAGCCCAGAAGCAATGGAGGCCATTAACCAGTTTGGAAATTTCTTCATTCATTTCTCATCATTTTCTTATTTGCGTCTTGCAGCCTTTGATGGATTTCCCCTGAAGCTGCCAAGATATCCAAGTGATATGATTGTGCTGATTCAAATGGTGAGACAAGTAGTCACGTGAACCTGTTGAGTGCAAGCTTGAGAAAGAAAGGTTATGAATTCCCTAAGAAGGTCAGGGATTTCAGTTGCGAATCCCGTTCGGATGCCAAGAATATGCTGAAAATATTCAAAACCAGATATCACCTGGAATCATATGGGGTGATCAGGCCTATGTTTGACCCCAAAGGCTATGCAAGAGACGTATTGCAGATTGGAAGCACAATCACACACATCACTGACTTTGAAGACTATTTTGCTGACTGTAAACATGAATTTGAAAGCCATGACCGTTCTTTTGCCAGATTCACAGTTGAATAGGTGAAGACATATGGTATTAACCTGGATGTTGAAGGAATTAAAGATGATGGCTAGAATATGTATAGCAATACTTATCTGACCCAAATTAGAAACACCTCCATCAGTTCTAATCCTAGCGGAGAAGTTGCGGAGGACTTAGAGGCAATGAAGGCAAAAATTATCAAGAGGACGGGAAAATGGGTTGAATGGACAGCTAAGAAGAAGCGAACAAAAAATACATCTGCTCAAGCATCTCCATCAGTAGCTGCTTCATCCTCCACTCAGGGGACCACTACAAGTGTGATGCCAACAATTTCTTGAGGACCCGCTCAGCCTGCAGGAGGAGGTGACCAACCTCTAGACAAAAGCATTCCATTGGATAAGACCTGTCAAGACGGCTCCCGACCAGTTATTGGAGCCCGGACGGAGGAGGAAAAAGAAGAAGAACTGAAAGATAGTGTAGCTACTCCTAGCACCACTCCGATCTCATCTTCACAGGTTACTCCAGTGCCTTTGCCTCATCCTAGTCCTAGCACCCCTGTGAGTGTAACATTGTTACCCATGGACAGTTCTCCAATACAAGTTGTGGATTTGGGAGATGGAGAGAGTAGTAGTAGTTAATCTTCAAAATCAGACGGAGCAGCTAAGCAGACCGCTGGGACAAGCCAAGCCCCTCCGAAGTTGGTCCCTCAAGTCCCAAAGAATCCTTTTTCCACTCCTACAGTAGCAGCCATCCCAGTTAAAAGGAAGATGTTCAGCATCGATTCCCTAGGGGCTGAATCTCAAGTGATAAGTACTAAGTCATGGCTGGAAGACACCTTGGAGAGAAAGAAACGAAGGAGAGAAGAAAATACTCCAGCAAAGGATGTTACTCCCCTTGCGGTACAGTCCAGATCAGCACTGGTACAAACCAAGAAGCAGAAGTCACTGTTAATAGTAGGCCATGATCCATCCATAGGTCACTTGACCATGGAGATAGCTAAGCCCAACAAAGAGGGTAGGTTGGAGGATATGGCTATTGATGATTTTACACTGCATTCAATAGACCTCGGTGAAGCAAGGCATGATACCAAGTTTGGTCTGTGGAAGTCAACCAATGAGGTCATTGAAGAACAGTTAGAGAGCCTAAAGTCTTCCAAAGTAAGGATGAAGGCAGAGATTGAAGAATTAAATCAATTCATTCGACAATTGGTGTCTCCTCTAGCAACCATCTCTGGAGTGACAGTGACAAAGAACCCCACGGCCGCCGAACTGCAAACTCTTATTGCTCAACTCTAGGAAAAAAGGCATTTCAGCCAGATAGGTAAAGAGTGGATTGAAAAGGTCAGAGAGGATGGGACTACCGTTATAGAATAGATTGGGAGCAGTATTCTAAGGTTGGAGAAAGAGAGAAAATATTCTGACAAATAGTAATGTTCTGGCAGGAGAAAGAGCGAAGAGCGATGAATGCGGTGTGCTCCTAAAAATGATACTACAGATGAAAGGGAAAGAATCCATAGAGGCAAAAATTCTATCAACAGGAAGTGAGCCTATAGCTGAATGGCTTAAAAGTATGGTTTTTAGGTCAGAAATGATATTATCAGCAGAAAAGGGACTTAGTGAAACAGGGAATAAAATAAGTGAGATCCAGAACAGGGGATTTGAGTTAATAAAAGAACCCCATACAGACTCCCAAAATAGCGGCCAGCAGAAGGCGTTAATTGATGTCAAAGTAATGAAAGAGAATTTCTCTAAGTACTTAGACAGTTTGACCAATGCATTTGCAAGTAGCACAAACAGAGCTATAGATTTGCAAAAGCTGAGCGGACACATACACGTGGCCATGGAAGAGCTGCTGAAGCAATTAAACATGACAAAGAAGGTGGCCAGAGATCATTCCCAGTGGCTCTTAAGATATACCAATGTCTACGTGCCCAAACACGAAGAGCTAGTTCCAATAGTGGTTGTTGCGAAAGCTTATAAGACAAAGATTGAAAAAGAAAAGGAGGCCAAATGATTTAGATTCCTCTTTTCTTTTCCATTTATGTCCCCTTGTAATTGGCTTTCTTTCCATTTTTCACTCAGAGGGAGATGAACCGATTGAACTTCCTTTGTAACGGTCATCCCCTGGCTCTATATGTATGAAGTTGAAAGATTAATCAATGGTCAGAAAAATTTTTGGTGTGGAATGCTTGATGTTGCAGAGACAATTGAATAGTGTTTTATGTCAATGATTTTCTGTTCCAATTAGTTAGAAGTTGTTAAATATATGATTCTTTCTCTTAATCTAAATTACAGTAGGAAGGAAAGGATGTTTCATTCCTTTTTTGTGAAGATGTGAATAAACCTCAGTAGGAGGTGCTGTGGGATATTCAGGAAAGGATTCATTAGAAGTTTTTTTTTTTATCATTTCATTCTTTGTTACCAGTAGCTATAGATTAGTTTAGACCGAGTGTATGAATTCATAGGATTTGTGAGTTCTGCAGCTTAGTTCATAGATTAGAAAGCTCTCCTTGCCTAGATTAAGTCTTGTTTAGGCTTAATTCGGTTTGCCTCTCCTGCTCTCGGGTTAAGAGCATACCCCATGTTAGTTTAGGATCAATACATAATTCATTGAAGATCATTCATACAGGTAGCTGTACCTACCAATTCAGAGAAAGGCCAGTAGTCTTGAGGGGCTTTTCAACTGTTGTAACCAGATATTGTTCATAATTTGGGCATTAGAGAGTCATATTCCTAACAAGCAAGAAAGAACAAATCTGTTTACTAACAGATTTTTGGCAACTCTGCTGGGGAATCAAACAGTCGCTTGACCAGTACATCATATCATGGGGAAAAATGGTACTCCCTCATGAGAACATCTTTCTAGTGCTCCAACCAAACCTTGGTTTTCAAGACGACCAAGAAGACATAATCTCATCCCTCAATACTTTTGTTTGGAGATATAGGAGGAACGCTGAGCATTACCGAAATGCAAGCCAGGTATTAGAAGAAGAAGAAAGAAGGGCGGAATCTTTAGAAAGAGTTGTTCAAAGGAGGAATATCCGGAGAGCAGAAAGACAAGCGCGAAGAGAAGCCCAGTAGTAAACTCTTCCCAGCACCCTGGAATGCACAACATTCCTTAGGAGTACCAGAAAATAGGGTGGGCGTGATCCCACATTTGACAAGCTAGAAGAGCTTGGTTTTTCCATCCTAGAAGTTCCTAAAGAAGAGGAGAAAAGAAGAGTCAGAGTAGACCGGCCTCTCCTGTTAGGAATCAGATTACTTCACAAAGCACCTGCCAGGTATTGACTCTTCACGGTACCAATACTCCCCCGGTTGTTAACTTTCCACCATCTATCATGGCTGTTCCATGGGCTGCGGCAGTTGGACCTTTAGCGTTAGCAGCTTATCATCCGCTTCTTGTTGGGTCAAGGAAGAGCTTTCTTAAGTTTTTGAGTGATGGAATGGTCACTCTTGATGAACATATCAAGGCATTCTTTGCAGCTACTCACATTCTAGGAGTGGCTCATGAAGATGTTGCGGTAAGATTGTTTGTTGAGAGTCTAACATAGAGTGTCGCAGACTAGTTCTATCATCTAGATGATGGCTCCATCACTAACTGGAATATGATGAGAATAGCGTTCGAAGCCCGGTTTAAAACTACAGAAGATGAGCATGCCCTGTTAACACAACTGGCGTCCATCAAGAAACAACCTCACATGAGTATGACGGATTTTGTAGCTAGCTTCAACAAGATTACCAGTAGAATTCCCACTGCTGCTAGGCCCACTGCCGGTAATCTCAAGACATTCTTCATAAGCGCAATGCCCCTGGATGTTAATTATGATTTAAGATGGGCACGCCCTACCGATCTAGCAGACGCACAAAGAAGAGCCATCGAGTGTGAAGATGATTTGATTGCTGCGGGAAAGTGGAAAAGAGAAATTCAAACCAAAGGAAGCTCCACCAACACTTCATCATATGACAAAATGCTTCATAAATTGTCAAATGAATTGATTGTGATGAAAAAGTAGTTACCTAGTTCTAGCAACTCTTATCAGCGGAATTTTCAGAACGTGCTAGGAAGAAGTGCAGATAATAAGTTTCCGCAGCTCACAGGCCCTCAGCCTAGGCTGCAGATTGAAGCAGCACCCAAGAGAGGGAACATGTGCATGTTCCATTTGACTACAGATCACGACGGTGAGAATTGCCTAGAAACCGTCCGTATGATGCAGTTGTTAGCCACTAATGAGCTACATGTAGCAGCTCCTTGTGCAGATTTAGATACATACTCAAATGGCGACTCTGGAAATTTATATGTAGAGTATAAATCTGACTCTGAAACCATGAGTGAATGCTACGCTACCATCGACAGAACTTCATACCAAGTACTCACTCGAGGACAAAAGTTGAAGAACCAGTCCTCAAGCCAACCTCCCAAAGGTGACTCTGTTGCTTCCATGAGCAATGCTCATGCTGATCAAGGAGCCTCATGTTCTCAGATGGGTAAGGATAAATCACCTTTTGATTTTATCCAGTTTTGTGAAGAATCAAAAATTCAGATCTCCCCTATAGATTATTTAGCTTCACATCCTTCTGAATTAAAAATACTAGTGGAGAGACGTAAGGGGAATGTCTCAAGTTTGAACAACAATGTAACTTTAGAAGAGGAAGATGAAACATTAACAGCTAATTTGTTTCATCAAGAAGAAGGTACTGTGTTAGCAACTTCTCCGGGGTAGAATCCTAACCCCTTCTATGTTTCATTATACATCAACGGGTGTAAGCTAAGTAACTGCATAATAGACTCTAGAGCGTCAGACAATGTCATGCCCTATTCAGTGGCCAAAGCCTTAGGTCTTAACCTCACAAAGGTGTATGGGAAATTTTACTCAATGGATGCTAAACAGGTCCCTCTGCTAGGACAAATTAAAGATGCCCAGGTCACCTTGGCCTCCCATCCCGAAAAGAAGCTCTTATTGACTATCCTAGTGGCAGACATTCCAGCAAGTTATGGCCTCCTCCTGAGTAGAAGTTTCTATAGAGACTTAGGAGGCGAGATAAAGATGGACTGGTCTCAGGCTACGATACTGATTGGAAACAAGAAAGTCAAGTTGGAGAGCTGAGGAAAAAGTTAAATTCACCATCCTGAAATCTGATGATCCCAAAGCCCAAATACTTTACCAAGAGCTGGAATTCGGCAATTACATGTTGTTCACTGAGGACTCCCTGAATGAAGAGAGAAGTGAAAGTCCAGATGAGAGAGCTTCACGTGAAGAAAACAACTTGAATGATGTATGGACTCTGGAATTTGATGGGAGCTGTTCTTCATTAGGATCTGGTGTGGGCATCATGTTAATCCCTCCTCAAGGTGAACCTGAGCCTAGGGCCTTTAAATTGGAATTCAGGAATACCAATAACACTGTGGAATACGAAGCTCTGTTACTTGGGATCATAGCAGCAAAGGAGAAAGGGATAAAATTGCTGAAAGCTAGAGGCGATGCAGAGCTCATTGTGAGACAGGTCAGAAAACAATACTCTGTCAAAAACCATAGATTGAAGAATTACACAAATAGAGTCTGGGATGAAATAGAAAGCCTAGATGCTTTCTCCATTGAAGCGATACCCAGAGAGTTGAATTCCAAGGCTGATTCCTTAGCCGTTTCAGCTTCTTTAATGTTGCCTCATCCAGAGTTCAAAGACAAAAAGTATCAAATTGAAGTTATCTATAGAGCTTCTGTTCCTAACAATACAGACTCTTGGCAAGCCTTCAAGGATGACAAGAGCTTGCAGTTGTTCTTGGAGAACAACAAGACTTCCCCTAAGCACCAAATGAACCGAGAAGATGAAGAAGATTCTAGCCACGAATCTAAAGAAAAGCATGACGAAGCAATTCAACTACAAGGTAATACCATCCCACCTTATTTTGTGTCTTTGGAAAAGTTGTTTAATAGACATGATGCTTATATAAAGCAGAAGCGAACCAAGAAAGGACCCACTACTGGTGAGTATGAAGGGGTAAATATCGGTGATCCGGACGATCCCAAGATGATCAACATTGGCAAATGTTGTTCACCTGAAGAGAGGGAAGCCACCAAGCAACTCTTTCTAGAGTACAAAGATGTTTTCGCCTGGAGCTATGAAGACTTGAAAAGTTATAGAGGCGGTGAAGTGAAACATCAAATTCCCCTGAAGCCAGACATTGTCCCTTTTTTCCAGAAGTAGAGGAATTATAATCCAAAGGTAGTAGACACCATATTCCGAGAGGTGGACAAAATGTTGAAGGCTTGGATTATCTACCCAATTCATCACTCCACTTGGGTAGCCAATATAGTGCCTGTTCAGAAAAAGAACAGAGAAATTAGGATTTGCGTTGATTTCTGAAACTTGAATCAGGCATCCCTTAAAGATAATTTAGCCCTCCCCAATATGGATCATTTACTGCAAACTGTGGCTGGATCCGAGATGATGTCCATGCTCGATGGATTCTCGGGCTATAACCAGATTGAAGTGGAGGAGAAAGATCAGCACAAGACAGCATTCACAACCCCCTAGGGTACGTTCACATACCACAAGATGCCTTTTGGTCTGATTAACACTGGCACTACTTTTCAAAGATGCATGAGCAAAATGTTTGTTGATCTGATGAATCAAATCATCAGAATATATCTAGATGACCTCACTGTGTTTTCAAAGCAAAGAAAGGACCACATAGAAGATTTGAGGAAAGTCTTGCAGAGATGTCGGGAGCATGGAATCTCCCTCAACTCAAAAAAATCTATGTTCTGTGTAACAGAGGGAAAGCTCCTCGGTCACATAGTCTCCCAAGAAGGGATCAGGATTGACCCAGAGCGAGTCGAGGCTATTCAAAGGTTGAGTTTGCCAGTGAACAAAATAGGAGTAAAATCATTTTTTGGGCAAGTTAACTTTCTCAGGAGATTTGTACCTGATTTTGCAGAGATAACCCAATGCATTGTAGATATGATGAAGGGCAATGCAAACTTTAAATGGAGCGAACCAGGGAAGCAAGCTTTCCAGAACATCAAAGATGCTATTGCTAATGCTCCAGTGTTAAGTCATCCGCATTATGGGCGAGACTTCATCATCTACTGTTATGCATCTGAACACACTCTGTCAGCTATACTTATGGAGAACAATGATGAAGGAATTCAGGCTCCTATAGCTTTCATGAGCATTCCTTTAAAGAATCATGAATTAAGATACTCTCAGATCAAGAAGCATGCTTTTGTGGTAGTTAAAGCATTGAAGAACTTCCGATTTTACATCCTGCATTCGCATTCTGTGGTGTACATCCCAGATGTGGCAGTGAAAAGCATGTTAACACAACAAGAAGTGGGCTGCAATGTTCAAGGAGCTTGGATAGCAAAGACGCAGGAATACGACATTGAAATCAAGCCCACTAAACTGGTAAGGGGAAATGCCTTATGTAGAGCAATCACAGAAAATAAGATCACGGAAGAGACAGAGGAACCCGAAGAAAAATAGTTGGTCTTGGCAGTAGGCCTCCAAGATACATGGTTTGAAGATATTGTTTATTTTCTCACATACAGAGAGTGCCCAGATGGCCTGACGGCAAGACAAAGAAGAGAGATGAAATTAAAAGCTGCTAAATTCATAATTTGGGGCGATAGATTGTTTAAAAAAGTGATTGATGGTACTTTCCTCAGGTGTGTAGATAAACAACAACAAGAGAAGCTGCTGAAGGCTTTTCACGATGAAGCCTATGGAGGACATTTCTCGTCCTTAGTTAAAACTTTCAAAATTTTAAGACAATGTTATTACTGGCCTGGAATGTTCAAGGACACCTATTCCTGGGTAGCAAAGTGCAAAAAATGCAAGATGTTTATAGGGCATCCTCAATTAGCTGCTCTCCCATTAAAGCCCGTGGTGATAGAAGAGCCTTTCCAACAATGGGGTCTTGATTTCATCGGCCCAATTAATCCAGCTTCCAGCGCTGGTCACCAGTACATAATCACTGCCACTGATTATTTCACCAAGTGGGTGGAAGCTAAGGCCACAAAGAAAACAACCTCAAAAGTGGTGTGTGAGTTCCTTAAAGAGAATATACTAGCCAGGTTTCGCGTCCCAAATAAGCTAGTGATGGACAATGCAGCTTATTTCTCTTCAGTTGAGATTACTAGCTTTTGCTTTGAATATGGAATCACTGTTAGCCATTCTTCGGACTACTTCCCACAGGGAAACGGCCAGGCCGAATCCAGCAATAAAAATTTGGTGAACATTATTAAGAAACTGGTGGAGGATAATCAAAGAAACTGGCATAAGAAGTTGCATGAAGTGCTATGGGCAGACAGAGTAACGCCAAAGAGGGTGATTGGTGTATCACCTTTTGAACTGGTTTATGGCACAGAAGCAAGTCTCCCATTACCTCTGGAATTGGCTACCAACAAGCTCAGAAAGGTGATTGAAGATGGTACATTCAAAGATGGATTAGAAAAGAGGATCTTGTACCTGACCAAGCTAGAAGAAGAAAGAGCAGAGATAGTAGATCATATCACTCAACATCAACTGTGAGTGAAGAAGCTATTTGACAGAAAAGCTAGACCACAAAAATTTATGGTGGGTGATAGTGTATTGTTGTGGGATAAGCGAAGCGCTCCCAGAGGGATGCATAAGAAGTTTCATTCTCTGTGGAAAGGCCCGTTCATAATCCACCAGGTGTTTGATAATAATTCTTTCAAGCTGGCATA
>MU228390.1:1120923-1136149 GCA_018584345.1 Thuja plicata | reverse complement strand
TGGATCAAAGTCATCAAGGACAGAGGAGGGTAAGTTTTGGTAAGCACCATTTCATTTTTTCAAAGTTTCACATATTCTCATTTTTGTGAATAATCCTTTTTGGTACTAACTTGTTTAAACAACACAACCTAAAAGGAATTCATTTTTCAATTTGGGTTTAAAAAGAACAGTGCTTGCAAAAACATATCACACCTCATATTTCAGATTTGGGCTTAAAATTGACGTGAGGTTAAAAATTGAACAAAGGCGAAAAAAAATTTAGTTTGGTGCTTTAAAATTGGACAAGAAATCAACACCTACATTTTGGACTTAAAATTGGACATTCATACTTGTATGGTGGTGTAGCTTAGTTCACATTTCAAAATTTGGAGCTTAATCGATTTACCTTGTGTCTTGAGTTTTGGGTGCACTTGCACAAACTGTTAGATTACAAACCTTTATTTTCTTAGAAAGGCCTGTCCAGGGAAAGCACTTCTTCCTTAGAGGACCACCTTAAACCGGTAAATCCTTTCGACTGGTATATAAACAAGGCGTGAACCAAAGTTCCATCTTATCTAGCCAAGCTCAGGTGAGGCATGTTGATGATAGTCTATATTAGGTGAATATCCCTAAGGAGCCAGCGTGATCAACTAGGCTCTTAAGTGAGTCACACGTACAAACCGATTGGAGAGACACCATGGACCCTTACTACAACCTTGATTAATTAGAGGCCAACCTATTTTTATCTCTAAATAGATACTTTATTATAGTGCAAGGAGTTGCAGAATTTCCCCCCAAGATTCCCAACATATGTGTCCCATGGTATTTGTGTAGTGAAAGAGATCTTCACTCCACGGAAACAATACCTGAAAACGGAAAAAACACGGGCACCTACATCGTAGACCTTCGTATCCTAGTAGTGTGACAATTGCTTTGTGAGCTAATAGACATTCAAGCATTGGGCCTATAACATTGTATTCTAAAGCCAATTGGACCTAGATTAATCTAATTTTTCATTGTTGAGACCTCGTGATAACATTGCAACTTGAAAAATTTGTAGAACACACACAATCTCAGTCTTCATTTCTCAAAACACAGTGTCTATTGTGCTTGTTCCTTTGATCAATTTTTGAAAATGCAAAACAAAACATCCAAACTGTCAAAATAAGTCAAACATGTTAAAGTCTAGGTTTGTCAACATCAACTATCTTGCGAATCAGAAGCCTTGTGTGTGATAAACTACCACAATCGACCATTTATTTTACCGCAATCGATGAAATTGTACCACATTTTTAACCAGAGATACTATATTCCTATTATGACCTGAAAACCTTGAAAGAATTCTTCATTTGGTGTCCAAAACTAGTGTCTATCCCAGGAAAATGCAAAGACCATTGTGTGAATCTCTAAACATTTAAGATTACCCTTTCTCTGTAAAGCACGATTACTGTCTAAAACATTGTTAGTTCGAAAGCTCAGACTCGAAGTATCTTGATCTCATCTTATCAAACATCATCATCTTTTTCAAATTGACTTTGTCCAAGACAAAGGTCAGAAAATCCTATCTTTTATCATCACCACTTTGAGATCAAGTTATATCAAAATCTATCTTTAGAATTACCTTTGTCCAAAACATAACTCGAACTTTGTCTTAGAAAGGACCCTCTTCTTTTTTTTCTTTATATCACTTGTTTTAGTTACAAAACCTGGACCACACTATGTCTCAAACACCTCATGGAGGACCTTACACAAGGTCAATGGCTAGAGCTCAACCATATGAGTCATACATCAACCATTTCCCCACTTGGGAAACAGAGCAAGAGAACGATCCCTTTGTGAACACTAGTCCTACTCTATTCATTGAGCCACCCCGTGGGGCAGCCTTTTTCCAAGATATCACAAAAGAAGAGATTGAAGATGTAGAACAAGATGCCTACTCCACCAAAGTAGTTGACGATGTCGTAGAGAGGAACCCTAAACATTACTTAGCCATGCTAATAAAGAATGGATTCAAGCTCCCCGTTGAATTCAGCGTATCAACTATATGGCCCGAAAACCCTCTCACAGGTCAAAACACTACTCCCACTCCTCAAATATTACCTGTTGTGTCACAGATCTTTCCACCATTGGCTTTACCCACATCAATGTAGACTGTATCCAATCAAACCAATGACCTGACCCAATCCAGCATGTCATCTACTCAATGCATGACAAGCTCACAACCAAGTGCATCCATGGTCACTAGTATGTCTCCACCCTCAATCTCATGGCCCGCACAGTCTGACTCTCATGTTATGCCTTCCATCCCACCAAACACCAATTATTCTAAAACTATACCGCTGCTACAATCCGTCTACACTAACCTTGGGATCAACACATCATTCCCGCAAGGATCCATCTTTGCAGGACCTATTTACAGTCAAGGCCTTCCCAAAGCTACATCTTTGCCAAATTCAACACCCATCCAACCTCCACAATAGAAACCCTAGCTTCATTTGCCGCATATCCAATCTCCGCAATAGCAACCGTAGCTTCAGTTGCCTCATATCCAACCTCCGCAACAACAATCTTAGCTTTAGTTGCCTCATATCCAACCTCCACAATAGAAACCCTAGTTTCAAACCCTACCTCAGTAGCAGCAATACCTACCCCAGCATTATCAAAACTAGTTTCAGTCATGACAGCAAACACTTCAAAACCCCCCATGGAATACTCATGTCCCTATAGTTACAAATCACTCGGTGGGGAATCAATATCAAGTCCCTAGGATGAAATCCTATGTTCCTACTCAAGGGACACAGAGGCATAGCCTCATACCCACCATAACACAAAGGAATGTCCACACGCATCAGCCACAATATCAAACAGACATGCTAATACAACAAATGCAAACCCTTCAAACCCAAATGATGGATATGCAAAATCTGGGGCAAACTAAATCCTATACCATAGAGGATTTATACCCATACCCCTTTGACCATTCTATTCTAATGTCTCCATTCCCAAACCACTTCTCAGTGCCAAAATTCAACAAGTATAGGGGCAACACCAACCCTATTGAGCATATACTAGAGTTCTTTGCTAGTTGTGTTGAAGTCACTCATGATGAGACATATCTAATGCGGCTATTCCCACAAAGTTTAGTCAGACCAAAAATGGAATGGTTCTCACATCTACCTCATGGCATTCAATCTTGGGGAGAATCGGCTAAAAATTTCATCGCACACTTCCATCATAACATCGAGTGCAAGGTCAGCATCAAGGACCTTTGCGAAATTAAACAAAAAGATGGAGATTCCTTTGTGAAATTCCTACAGAGGTGGAGGAACATGGAAAAATGTATAACATATGACGTGCCTAAATAAGACTTGATAGTCATGTTTGTTGAAAATCTAATCCCAGACATGTCATTCACAACAGAACTACAGTTAGCTTTCAGTGTGAACAGAACTTGGTCAAAAGAGGAATCCTTGTAGATCCTATGCAAACGAACACAAATAAGAATGCAATGGAAAAATCTAAGTGGTGGAACAAGAAAAAAAATGTCACTAGTGATGGTGTCATTGATGTAAAGACGGTCAACTATGTGCAACCCAAGGTGTCACTGCAAGGAGCACCTATGGTAAACCAAAACCCCATAGGGCCCACTCAACAAGCATACATCTAGAACCAACCTCCCCCTATGCAAGCAGCCATTGTGTCAAATAGTCATCAATAGAATCAACGCAAACCACGGTTTCAATTCCAACAAAGAGATTTCACAGCATTGGGAGAGCCAATAGAATCCGCTTTACGTAAGCTGATACAATCAAACACTATCACTCTCCTAGAAATTAGAGACTTTGAGCAAGAGGAAAAAAAGCCAAGGTGGTACAATGACAAATACTTTTGTGAGTTTCATCAGGTCAAGGGGCACAAAATAGCCAACTGCTACCGATTAAAACATGCTATCCAAGATCTCATTGACACAGGGTTCATCGATGTGATGAACACTCAAGCTAAAGGCACAACTGATCACACCATTTTTAATGATACCTTCCATGATCACAACAAAGGAAAAACCTTTGGGTCTGGTGGACAAACCAATAAAGTTAACTATACATATGCCAATAGTGATAATGTCATAAATTGCCTAAATCCTTCAGATAATCATGTGGCCGCAATCACTATCAGGGACCAAGGTAATAATTATGTTGTAACTACACATTGTGCTAGAGTCGTCTTATAAGGAGTGCCATCCTCAGCTACTACATCAACCAATCCTATAGAAAACTCAGATCCATAAACAAGCATAGTGGACCAACTAAAGCGCACACCTGCCCAAATATCCATGTTTGACCTCTTGCGCATATCTCCGCAGCATAAAATAGCACTTGACCAAGCACTTCAAAATGCAGCTGTCCCAAGGGAAATAACACCTAAAAGCTTTCAAACCATGTTCAATCATATAGCATCTAACAAACATGCCACATTCACAGACCGTTATGTGCCACTGCATAAGCCCCTACATAATGATCCTCTACACTTTCTTGTCCAAATCCACAAAAGCATTTCCCGTAGAGTCCTTGTTGATGGTTGAGTTGGTTTAAACATTTGTACTTTAAAATTAATCAAGCAACTAGGCTATTCTGAATCAAGCATTGATGTCACCTGAAAGATAAATATTAGAGTATATGATGAAGAGGAAAGGTCCTCTAAGGGTATTATTATTCTACATGTTTGCATTGGTCCTGTGGTCAAAAACACACCCTTCCAAATTTTAGACCTTGAATTGTGATAAAACATGTTATTAGGGAGACCTTGGATACATGAAATGCAAGCTATACCATCAACATACCATCAATGCATCAAGTTCCCTCACTAAGGGGAGGAGATTGCCATAGAAGGAGATCCCAATCCCTTCCAATATTGCAATGCGGTCCAAATCAGCACTGATAACCAAGTACCATCGAACCAGGATGCAAGTATCCCATCCTCTTTAGAATAAAATCCCAAGGATGTCACACAAGCAGCAGGTAAGATAGTCATTAATCAAGATGCAAATGTCTCATCCTCTTCAAAAACAAATCTTAAAGATGTCACAGAAAAAGCAAGCAAGATATCCATCATGGACAAAGGATGTGGTGAATATAGATATGAAGAGGCTTTCACAATCACACACATGCCTTTAAACCCTAGAACTCTTGTTATGCCACCACCTGTCATTGCAACAGAAACTCAGTAACTGATTCTTTTTAGATGTCCACCCACAACCTTTGTCCGATGGGGGGACATAGCGGAAGAGTATCCTTTTGAGAAAGACATTAATGCTTGGTTATACAAAAACTCCCCTGAGACAGTCCGACCACCCTTACCTTTGGAAAACTATGGTAACAGTTACACAATGATACAAAGGTTTGGGTACAATGGTACAACCAGACTGGGGGCAAGGCAATAGGGCATATATGAATTGCCTCTCCCACCAACCCAAAGAAACGCTAGAGGTTTGGTCTATGGACAACAAAGCACTAGTCCTGTGGTTCAAGACATTCAAGTCAATCATGAGCAAATAGAAAAGATGCACTGGGGGCACAACACCGAGCATGTCCTAATAAGCAACATATTAGCACAGTTGTTTCCCACCAAAGAGGGATCCACACAATCCCAAATAAACCTACACTTAGAAATCGATGATACCCAAGGAAGTGAGACATCAAAAGAACATTCCTTCGAGACTGACTCCGATGAGTATGAGTGGAGATTCCTCCACGACTCTGAACCATCAATCCCTTACTTTTTCCCTCAAGTCGATATTATCATAAACCTAGAAGACCTATTTGAACAACTGACCATTACCGAACAACCCTGTATAGACAAACATATCATTCATCAAACCTCAAGTGGTGCGACCTCATCATAGTCCAATTTTGTAGGCACCATATCAGTAGTCTCATTCAGTCAACCAAAGTTAAATAGTAGTGAAAGTGTTTGTCTTGTACACCCTGAGATTATAGAGTGGGACCAACAAGGACCACCTGATCTTGATGTCTTTGAAAATGATGAGGCAATAGCTCATTTCATGGGACTAAGGGAAGGCATTCCATCAGGAGATCACAAGGCAGGATTCTCTATCAACCTAGATAGAGCAGCATACTTTTTGGAGGAAGCTCCTCTTTCCAGTCCACAAAAGAAAAAAGAACAAAAGAGTAAAAATATAAAAGAAGACGTATCTTCTAGCAAAAACCTCACAAAGCCGCTAGAAGATGGAAAGAGAGAACTCCTCCCCTTAACAGAGGAGAAATCAGCACTACTAGCCAAAGAGATAGAGGAAATCAACTTGGGGGATGACAAGAACCCAAAGAACATCTACTTAGCGAAATCTCTCACCCCTGAGGAGAGAGAATAGTTCATCAGTTTCTTCAAGAAAAGAATGATCTATTTCACATGGTCTTACTCAGATATGCCAGGATTAGATCCAAAGTTGGTGTTACACCATCTTCCATTGCTACCAAACGCAAAACAATGGTCGAATACAGATTTGCATATATTTTTGGGATCTCAATATAGCATGTCCCAAGGATGACTTTCCTTTACCAAACATTGACATGATAGTGGACCTAACTACATGACATGAAATACTGTCACTTATGGATGGTTTCTCAGGTTACAACCAGATAAGGATAGCACCAGAGGACCAACACAAAATGGCTTTCACATGTCCTTGGGGGACATATTGTTGGAATGTTATGCCATTTGGTTGAAAGAATGATGGAGCAACATATCAGAGGGCAATGACAACTATATTCCATGATCTCATTCATAAGACAATGGAATATTATGTTGATGACATACTAGCAAAGTCCATAATTTGAAAGGATCATCTAAAAGTTTTGGGACCTATCTTTGATAGAATGGAGGAATTCAAAGTCTGACTAAATCCAAAAAAGTGTGCATTTGGTGTTACGGTGGGAAAATTACTAGGGTTCATAGTAATTGAAGTGGATCCAACAAAGGTCAAGGCAATATTGGACATGCCTCCACCATCGAACCTGAGACAACTAAGAGGGTTACAAGGAAGGCTCCAATCAATAAGATGCTTCATAGCTCAACTGGCATACAAGTGCCACCCATTCCAACATCTATTGCATAAAGACATCAAGTTCATATGGACAGAACAATGTGAACAGGCATTTCAAATATTCAAAGAATACCTTCTAAAGTCTCCTATCTTGGTACCACCAGTGCTAGACCATTGCTTCTATACATCTTAGCAATAGAATCAATGTTAAGGGTCCTTTTGGCACATGATGAGGCAGGAAAGGAGAGGGCCATCTACTATCTAAGTCGAACATTGGTTGGATATGAGCTAAACTATACACTGATAGAGAAGTCATGCCTGCCAGTTGTGTTTGCTTCCCAAAAACTAAGACAGTACATGTTGAGTCATCAAACAAAATTGGTTGCACATATTGATCCTATTAAGCAAAACAATGCTCACTGGAAGACTGGCTAAATGGGTAATGATCTTAAGCGAGTTCGACATTGATTATGTAGACAAAAAGGCTATCAAAGGACAAGTAATCGCCGATCAACTAGCAGAGGCACCAATTCAAGACCATCAGCCTATTATCTCTGACTTTCCTGATGAATCTATTATGACACTACAATCGGTGATCGAGATATGGCAACTTTATTTTGATGGATCATGTACAAATCATGGAGCGGGGGCAGGGATAGTTCTTATCACTCCAGACCATGATACAATTCCAAAGTCTTTCAGACTTAATTTCCAATGCACCAACAACATAGCAGAATATGAAGCATTGGTCATTGGTCTAAAGATGTCCATTCAATGGAGAATCAAGAACCTAAAAGTCTTCAGTGATTCATAGTTGGTCATTAGCCAAGTTAACAATGATTACATGACCAAAGATGAGAATCTCATACCTTATAGAGCACAGATGGAACAACTGCGCACCAAGCTTCATTACATTCTCTTTGAGCAAGTCCCAAGAGCACAAAACAAAGTGGCAGATGTGATGGCTACCATAGCATCATTGATTGATATGCCAGGCAACGATACCAAA
The DNA here is from genome assembly GCA_018584345.1 of Thuja plicata. NCBI lineage: Eukaryota > Viridiplantae > Streptophyta > Pinopsida > Cupressales > Cupressaceae > Thuja > Thuja plicata. Next base: position 1,128,104 of record MU228390.1, on the reverse strand, counting down.
TTCCATTTTCTAGTAGAGCAACTCTTGGTGCCATCACATCAGGCATCTATCATGGAATCAGTGTCTGTCCTTGTTGGTCCTGAATCCCCATGGTACCAAGATGTCTATAGCTACCTCCAAAATAATGTCTTACCCCCAAACTTGTCTAGAAACCAGAGAAAAGCCCTCATCCGACAAGCCTCTAACTATACAATCCTCTCCACTACTCTATATAGATGAAGTCTCAATGGAAAATTACTATGTTGTCTCACTTCCATGAAATCGCAGAAAGCTTTGTATGAGGTACATGAAGGAATATGTGGAACCCATGGAGGTGGCAATGACTTAGCTAAGAAAATAATCCGCATGGGATACTATTGGCCAACAATAGAGACAGATGCACACAAGCATGTCCAAAGGTGTAGCCAGTGTCAAATTCATGGAGACCTCATCCATGCACCAGCCCAGGAAGTAAATCCCATCACATCACCGTTACCATTTTCAATGTGGGGATTTGACCTAGTGGGTAAGATAACACCCTCTTCAGCAAATGGACACAAGTACATCATAGCAGCAATGGAGTACTTCACAAAGTGGTTGGAAGCAATTCCCCTCACTTACATCACTGGAAAATAGATAGCAATGTTCATGCTTAATCACATCATCTGTCGATACGGGATCCCCCAAACAATCTTGACGGATCATGGTACCCCTTTCCAAAACAAGGATGTTGAAGACCTATGTGAACAATTCTGTATCAAATAAGGGTTCTCCCCATTTTACTACCCTCAAGGAAATGGACAAGCTGAAGCTACGAATAAAAAAATCTTGAAGATTCTGAAGAAAACAGTGAACGAATCAGGGCGAGACTAGCACTTACAGCTTAGTCCCGCATTATGGGCATACAGAACTAGTGTGAGACCACCAACGGGGGCAACTCCTTTCTCCCTGGTCTATGGAATAGGGGTGGTATTACCCCTTGAAGTGGAAATCCCATCCTTGAGGATATCATTGAAGAACCTATTTTCTGACGAAGACTATAGAGTAGCAAGGCTCAGTGAACTAGAGTTACTAGATGAAAGAAGGCAACATGCCTTCGACCACTTACAAGGTTATCAGAATCACCTTAGAAGGAACTATCACAAGAAGGTGAAGCCATGAAAATTTGAGGTAGTAGACCTTGTTCTCATGGAGAATCAGAAGAATCAAGCAGAGCGAGTCAAACCTGGTAAGTTTGAGCCTAAATGGCTAGGACCATTTGTTATTGTCAGCTCTACTCAGAGTGGGGCATTCATACTAGCAACACCAGAAGGAAATCACCTCCCTAGATACATCAATAGCATGCACCTGAAGAGGTTCTACCCTTAAAGGTCTCTATGGTTAAGGCATTTATCTACGTATTTAGAAAATACCAAAAAAATCAAAAAATAAAAAAGTTACCTTGGTGAAAACCTGGCAATCAGGCGCCTTGGTGACAATAAAAAAAGCAAAAAAAGCAAAAAAAATAAAAAAATAAAAAAAAATAGCATCGCTCTCTCAGTGAAAACTTGGCAATCAGGTGCTATTGAGTAGGTACCTTGGTGAAAACTTGGCAAACAGGCGCCAAGTGTTCAAAACCAGCTTCACCATCAATGAGCTCCAAAAGGCTTAAGCCCACTTCACAGTGCAAGACTGACTATCCCAGCAATATCCAGCAGCACAATCCACCATGAGCACCAAGCACTACCCATGGTTACTTAATTGGTCCACCAAACTAGGGGGCGATTCCAAAAGTTCTAAAAAATCCTAAAAAATTGGAAAACTCGTCAAAAAATCCTAAAAAGATCATAAAATCAAGAGAAAATCAATCTTCATCAAAAACATTTAAAAAATTGCAAATCCCAAAAGCAATAAAACCAACTTGGTTATCAAAGAAAGCAAGGGGCAAGCGTGCCTAGTCAAATCAAATGTCACAATCATCGGCTTTGCAAATCAGCATTGGGCCCATCTGACATAGCTTGATCAGCTACCAATTTGATCATATCAAAATCTATCAATCAAAATTGTCACAATCATGAGCTTTGCAAACAAGCATTGGGCACATCTGACACAGCTTGATCAGCTACCAATATGATCATAACAATCAAATCTATCAATCACTACTGTCACAATCATGAGCTTTGTGAATAAGCATTTGGCCTATCTGACATAGCTTAATCAGCTACCAACACGATCAATCAAAACAAAGCCAAATAAGCCCATCCAAAGAGTTGAGCCAATCAAGAAAAACCACTGCATCGAGGAACCATGCAAAAATATTGACTAGGTTAGTCAAGTCAGTCAGATGTCAGTCTATATTTTGGGGTTACGTTCTTATGCACTCTAGGATCCACCATGTGAGGAGAGTAGCTATGATAGATCATGACTTATTTTCTTTGATTGCTGTTTGTTGAATGTTCACTTCAATTTTAGGGCCATGATGATTTAGGATAAATGCAGTAGGCGTTGTCACTTATTTGACAGTCGCGCAGTTCCATGATCTGAGCTTAAACCTGGGAAAGAATTGGACATTCCTTCTCTTTTAATTTTCTTGTTTTCTTTATAGAATCAAGAGCTTGCAGCAATATTCAGATGGCCTCTGAGATGCTTTGGAATTCTATCTTAGCTTCTATGGTCTTTCCCTTTATGTTTGCAAACAAGAGCTCATGATGCTATCCAGATGGACTCTAGGGGCGTAGGAGTTCTATCTTGTTTGGTTGTCTTTCCCTTTTCAGAATCAAGAGCTCAGTGTGTTATCTAGATGGACTCTGGAGACATAGGAGTTCTATCTTGGTTTCTTTGTTTTATTTTAATTTAGAGGACAAGCGGTATCCAGATGGTCAATATCTGGGTGCTTTTGTCTCTCTTCATTTTCAAACAGGGAACATAGTTGAATCCAGATGGTCAATATTTGGGTGCACTATGGGTCTCTTTCTATTCAATCTCTCTACTCCTTCCGCAATAAAGAGGTCATGGCGGTATCCAGGTGGTATGTGATCTAGATCATTTGACGCTCTTCCAGAATATCATAAAATACAAAAAATGATGCAATGATGAAAATTATTGGAACAGGGGCAGCGACTTGGGACATTCTTCCTATCTATCAGATCATATCAATCCACAAAATGCAAAAAAGAGAAACATTTCTATCATTACATTCTATCAGATCGATCTCAGAACACATCTATCCATACTAACTTCTTTCTAACTAACACATGTATTACTTAGATAATTTTGTGCATAACAGATTGCATTCATTCCATAAAGTGCATCAGAAAATGAGAAATACATGATAATTTTGCATACATGATAAATCATAAACATCACAGGCATCCATAAAACATCTCATATAAAAGCATTTCATTTACACCGTCTTGCATAAACACGTCAGTATCATAGGAAAGTAAATCATCCATAACAAGTCTACATATTAGAAACACATTGCATATACATTTCATCATCTAATCATATAGAACATACATATAGAAAGTAAAAACATTGCACATCATATCAAAACAAAGCTGCATCTCATATAGATCAAAATATTTGAGTACACATGTAAATTCACAAGTCTGGACATAGAAGGTAACCAACATGTGAATCATATATATATATCAGTGTATCAAGATACAAAAATGGTACAACTTAGAGTATACAATGCATCACTACAAAAATGGTACAAAGTACAGAATCAGCAAGAGCTACCCCCACCCTTGCCAGGAGGGGCACAAGGGGGAGACATATCAGAATCTATCCTATGAGAGGACCCTAGAGCTCTGACACCACTACTCTATGAACGTTGTGTCCTACTCGATCTCTGCGATGCTATGTAACTAGGAACCCTCTCTGCAATAGGGACGGCACCCTCATAATGGTGCCTCCAATAATCTATCTCTTGCTGGGCCTCTTGCCCAGATCTATAGTATCTATCCAAGATATCCCTCTGTGCAACATCCCGTACACTATCAATAAATGAATGGACCTTGGTCTGAGCCTATCACTCTCTAGCCTCCGCAACTGTCACACGGGCCTCCAAAATAGTAGCACGAGCATCAGCTAAGGAAAGACGTCCCTCCAAATCCTGAGCCTACTTAGAGAGTCGCTCCACCTCTGAGGGATCATCATCCATGCCTCCCATGGCCACATCCATGTCACCCTCCTCATCCTGGCCACCCAGACCTCCACTTTGTCCCACTAGCTCCTCCTCAATCTCTAAGCTCTCCCCAGTGCTGCTCCTACTATGGCCACTCCCATCTGAGGACCCTATCTCTGCACTCTTCTCATCAAGAGCCTCCACATATACATCAGAAAGCTCAATGTCTACCTCCACAATCTCAACCCTCTCCTCAACCCTTGGAGCCAAAAATACTACAGTTCACCGGTGAACCCTGCACACCAACTGAGGTGCCTCCTCCTCCATAACCTCCTCGTCCTCCAAAATGGCCCCTAGACCAACTCTGGTCTGACCCCCACTACCACCACCACCAGCTCTAACACCACCACTAGCACCCTCGGGACCGGGATCATCCCCTCCATCATCCCTTCTCCCTCATCCCCCATCCCTCCCACCATCCCTCCCACCCCCCCGTCCACCATCTCTCCCTCTATCACCTCCTCCCCATCCACCTCATCTCCCTCCATCACGGCCTCCCCTGTCACACTGTACCTGTCGAGCCCTCCGCATGATAGTCCTAGGAACAGGACGCAAAATATTTGTCAAAGCTATGGGACGATGCTGCAACCAGTGAGCATCATACTGTGGAGTGTTACCTGCAAAATATAAGATGACTATTAGTACTAGAGAAGATATATACAAGTATCCAACCAATGTATGAGCACATAATCACATGGACAGAAAAGAAGTACATAAGCATAATACAGAAAAACAAACCTAGATCAACAATGGCCAAACGCCAGGTCCATGCCACAGGGAGAAAACCTAAAAACTCAGTACGTGCAGCATCTAGTGACACTATAGCACCCCATACACGAGCATCTCAAGACCTCTAAGAAAAGTAGGCATATGAATCAAACACGTCCTGCTGCTCTCCAAACTGTCGTAACACCCTATCGGTGTTATGAAAATCAATCATGTGCACATGATCACTCACATGGCCAATCAGGTACCGATGCTGTCAACAAAATGGAAGATGGATGTCCTCCCCATCCCAAACAGGACAATCTCTATAAGGTCGCTAGATAAAATATGGAATCATATCTAGCTATTGTCGCCAATAAGAAAGGTGACCCATATGGGTCTGAACAATAGCACCATCATACATATATACATACGGCCTATCGGCTGGGAGAGCACGGGCACCCACAGGACGGTAGATAGCAATGTGCTCCCACACCCAAATCTGTAACAATGTGGTGCCACAACTGAGTGACTTACCATCAAGGTAAGCCATGTACATCATATGGAAATGCATGTGTGCCAACATGCATGGGCCCCAAGAAAACACAGTATGGTCTCAGACCATACTCTGAAGGACACTGCCAAATCCAATAGAAAACCCATGCTGACATCGATCGGGGCAAAGGATGCCACAAATCAAACTACCCAGTAGTGTGGATAGTCTATCTAAACCCAACCCAAACCTAGACCATAGAATATCATAGCTACCGGCCAGCCCAAGCTGATCCGTAGGCAGTCTAGTAAGCTCGCTCAAATAAGGTACACTAGTATGAGTGGAGTACTCTACCAACTCACCCTAGATAGGGAGTTGGAGGATGCGATACACATCCTCCAAGGTCACAGTGCACTCCCCAACAGGAAGCTAGAAGGTGCAAGTCTCAGAATGCCATCACTCTACAAGAGCGGAGATCAGACCCTTGTTGGTCATGATCTCAGGCTTGTAGTAGATCTAATATAAACCAAGGTCCCAAAGTACTGACCTCTCATCCTCTGACAGCTGGAATCTGTAAATGAGTCCCGCTGGCCTTACTCTCGACATCACAAAATGCACCCGATGAACTACAAAGAGTACAATAAAATAGAAAATTATCAGTTACAGATGTTGAGGAACATAATAGAAGAAAAAACAAGTAGATAACTAACAATGTAATCGGGCAAATAGTATCAAAAAGTCAATTGCGGAATTAAACATAGACAAGTGCGGTACTTTTATGCGATTACAACACACAAACAATAAGTGCGGCACACAAAATGCAAATGCGGCAATTAAAAGAGGCAACTATGGTACTTTTATCAAGTGTGGCTTAGAACCGGCAATTGCGGCATCCAAACCGCAATTGCGGCAAAACTGCAGGCGATTATGGCAAAGGTAAATTTTTTCCAAAAAAGTGCATATTTTAAAAGCTAAAATTCACGCAATTATTGACATGCAACATGAGGTAACTCACTGGACAACCAGAGCCAATAGGTCGACGGTATGAACGGACTCGATCGAAAATGTGAATAACACCTGGAAGACCCACCATCGCTCGAAGAAGGAAGAAAATGAAGTAGAAAACAACAAAGAAACTTACCAAGAGAATCAGAGCTCAAATTCGCAAAGTGACAAATGAAGGGCTCTCCTAGCTACTTATAGGGATTCTGAAAAACCCTAATTTCACCCAGGAGCTCGAAATTTCTTCTCGGTCCCCAGAAACTTCAAAGGTCAATTACAGAGGCATTTTGAACTATTTTTCAGTTCCATCAGCTACCCAGTTCTACAAATTGTAGTTTCAACAAATTAACGCTTGTCTAGCGACTTTTCACTCAAATTTTTTGAGGGGGCATAAATACACCTACTAAATGTTGGGGCAAGCTGGGGCAAAATCAAAGAATCTTTGACACACTGCGACAAGTCACACCGCATCAAAGAGGGGCAAATGTAGATACCCTAAAATGGACAGGCTTGCGACTTTACATTAAAAACACTAATTTTCATCTATTAATTAATGGTTTTTTTATCATTAATTAATCATCTATTTTCTTCTAAATTCATTCCTCAAATCATCTAATCCAATTCCCTAAATTAATTAAATAATTAATTTTATTTAATTAATTAGCTTTAATTGATTAATTATCATTATTTAATTAATTAAACTCAATTTCCTATAGTTTAAATCCAAATATTTAAACTTACTAATTAAATTCTTCTAATTAAATTAATTTAATTTCATCAAATAAAGCAATTCTTAATTAAAAAGAATTCAATTATCTCACATGTTGAAAA
>MU228390.1:1026292-1064123 GCA_018584345.1 Thuja plicata | reverse complement strand
TTAATTATTAAAACAATTAAATTGCTTTTTAATAATTAAGGGACTATAGCCATTTTAATTAAATTAATAGGCTAGGGGAATGGGTTGGATTGCAAGTGATACTTGATATAGGGATTTATTTAATTCCTTNNNNATTAAATACTATAGCCATGTTTGATTTTGATTTGATCTGATTGGTCGATATTGATTTGAATTGTATGGCTACAATAGATAATATAAATCAGTGATAAAAATCACCTAGGACATTAAATTGGTTAAAAGAATTATGCCAAGCAATAACAGGGTCGTTTGGACATAACTCGAGGGTATGATCACACTTAGGGCAAATAGGTTCTATAGTTGCGACAGACCAAATTTAGGTGGTTACAGTAGCGTTATGTCTAGACCTCATCTAAATAGAGTAGTTGAGAGGATGGTATACCTAGAGGCTTGGTAGATGAGGTACTTTCTCTGGTTTCTAGACAAGTTGGGAGGTAAGATACTATTTTGGAGGTATTTTTATACATCTCGGTACCATGGGGTTTTATGACCAACAAGGACGCATGTTGATTCTATGATGGATTCTTGATGGGATGGTGCCATGAGTTGCTCCACTAGAAACTAAAATCATGTTTTGTTGTCTGGCATATCGATTAGTGATGCTATGGTAGCCATCGCATCTTCCGTGTTGGTAATATTTCGTGCTTTGAGGCCTTACCCTGAAAAGTTTGTTCCCAATTGGTTGTTTTGTCAAAAATGTCAAATTTTGTCGTAAAAGATACTAATTATCTAGTAGAATGTTGCATCCTGGTCCTAAAATGGTGAAACCCTAAGTCTAGGGTCGTATCAGTTTGAATTTGAAAAAATACCCTAAACTTTCTTGGTGGGTTCTATGTCTACGTTACTTTATTCAATCACTTAAGTGGTTGAATTAACCATGTGTCTAAGTCGAATGGGGTCGCTTTTATTTCTTTCCTAAGTCCTAGGCATTAATTTTTCTAAAGTTTGAAAACCCGTAATCCTATTTTATCCTTTTTTCATGTATCATGCAAGTCTTGTTTGATCTAATGGTTGTCACTTTCCCTCATGATGAAGATGATTGACTTTTAACTATCAAGGGAACGCACCATTTAGCCATGTGTCCCTAAATGGTTCAGTCACAGATTGAAATGAAAATTGTTAGTAACCATAGATCAAAGTCGATTTGAGGGACCGCGCTTTGCCTAATAATAAAAGATGAATGAAGGATAACATTAAGGGATCACATCATGATGACACGTATCCTCATTGGACCCAGATGTGAATGAGGAGATGAAGTTAAAGTGAAAGCATGTCATATTTTATCCAACAATTGGTGCAAAGGCTTATGGTCAAGATGTGCATGCAATAGTCATCAAGGGATTACACCATGCTACCACATAGAATCTAGTGGGTCAAATGGATGATTAAGGTTTTAAGTAAATACATGGAATCTTCAAGAAGATCTAACAGTTGGCGTAAAGCCTCAGTGAAAGAAGTGATGAGTTTAATCATAAAGGCATCGCAACACCTTGCCAAGTGTCCCAGGAGATCAAAGATGTGGGCCATAGAAGGGCTAACTAAAGACCAGTTAAGTTGATGAAGATCTAGTAGCTAGCACAAAGCCTTAGATCAAAGGTGATGTTGTTTTAATCAATGAGGCATTGCGCCATGCTTCCATGTGTCCCTAAAAGATTGAGACTATGGGTTGTAAAGGCGATTAAAGTCACTATAGATTGAGAAGATCTAATGGTCGGTGCTAAGCCTTAAGTATGAAATTTTTGATCTTTACTCATCAAGGGAAAACATCGTGATGACACATGTCCATGTTGATGGGGCTCGCATAGTAATGCAGAGTTAATTAAAGATCAGATAGGTTAAACAGGATCAAATGGCTGGCACGAAGCCTTAAATCAAAAGTGATTGAAATTTAACTATCAAGGAAATGTGACATGTGCCATGATTCTAAGGAGATGAAAATTGCAGAGGATTCACTGTAGACCGTCCGATGTGGGGAAAAGCTAGTAGAATCGACGGTTCTATTTTAAAACACAGAAGTAGCAAGTTTTGACAGTTGGATGCCAAGCATTGAACTCAGAGGAGTAATGGTGAATGTGTGCTCTCTTCCTAGTTAAAGTTTAATGTTTAAGATGATGGGATTGCTATCTTATCGATCACTAAAGACATTTTTCATAATTGACATCAGTTACAAAGTGGCTTGAAGTTGCGGTGATTGCGGCCAGATTTTCAAGCTTCTTGAAAAATTGGTAATCTTTTGGTACTGATACTTATAGGTTGTAAGAAATCTAAAGGGATTAGCCAGGTGTGCATAAAGAGAAAATTTTTATTATTCATTATTAGACTATTAAACTTTAAATCCACAATGCCACCTAGAAGAGAATTCTTGGGGAAGGTTAATTATAAGGATAGAAATGTCTGTGATGATTTGTTGCAACAATCAACCATGTTAACTAATGATGACTCTAAGACAAATGAATTAGTCCCCAAGGATCCATGCTTGAAAATTATTGAAGGGTTATATGATTTGGGTCAGTCTGTTAGGGATGCCAAAATAGGTATGACTGGTTTGGCCTTGTTTAAGGTGCTCTTTGGTCAGAGGAATGCTAATCCCCCACACAATAATGTATGGCAATTTGACATAGGCAAATTGGTAGTGCCTAGAATTTTTATGGATATGGATATGCTCACACATATAGCTAGGAATTATGACAAAATATCCAGAGTAGTCAGGGACAAAAATGGGAAAGTCCTGATAAAAGTGACTACACAAGAGATTAGGAAGGCATTCAGTTTGAATGATCCAAACACTTCCATGGATAAGATTGATTTAGATAAATTAAAAGAAGTCTACCAAGCCCAGAGGAAATACTATAGAGAAGGGCCCCTCAAGCAATATTTTGGAACATTTGGGGATTTGGTTCTGGTAGGATCTAATACTAAAGAACCATTCAAACTTGATTATTTCACCTTGAAAGCCAAATTATTTTATAGGGCTCTTTCTCAGGTCTGTGGAGATGATGAGAAATTTGAGATTCCTATCCATTATATGCTTATGATGGTTGAGATTTTGCATCCCCATCTAGCAATAATTTTTTATTTTACCTCATATATTACATACATGATTCATGAAGGGTTGATAGGTGTCCAGAACACAAAAGTGTCCAGACCTTTTCCATGGTACTCCTTGTTGATGCATGTATTTTTGTATAAGAGGCCTGATTATTTTGAGAAGGAGATGGGGCTAACAAGATTCAAGGATAATGAAATCATGCCTGTATAATTTTGGAATGCAGACATGACTTGGGACAATAAAGAGGCTAGCTAAATCAATTTTGACAGGTATTTTTCTGCTAGACTTAGGGCATTGTTGTTGAAAGAAGACCCTAGGATTCCTGTAGCATTATCTAAATTATTGATGCCAAAGGAATTTGACCAAGAGCTGAATATAGTACATAACTGGGGTGATGTTATCCCTTATCTAGTGTCAACTGTATTTAGAGTCTATGGTTTCTTTGGAGTTCCAAACATATTTCCCTATAGAGTGCCCTTAAGCTAGGATTGGTAGAGATCCTAAGACATATTGGGGGTTTGCAGGAAGATGCCCTAACTAGAAGAGGAAAAGGAACAATATTTCATGTAATCATTCTTTCTCATTAGTTTATCATCACCAAGGGAGGATGGAAACACCTGCAAGATTTTTTGAAACCCTACAATCTGACCACATCAGTATCCAGATGTGCTGACCCTGAGGCGTTCATTAAGGACATGTTCAGAGAAAAGACAAAGTGTGTGGTGTTGAATCATCAATTCAAATTTCTAGAAGACAGTCAAAAATGAATTTGACTTAATAAAGCAAGCAATAAATAAATAAAAATGGTTGGCTTACAAGAAAATCCTTGATTTTATTCACCATTTTGATAAAACATATGATCCTTTAAAGGAATTTCAGCCATGGGTCAAGAAGATTGAATCTCTGATGGATTTGTTTGAATAAATTATGAAGGCCTTGAGCCAAAAAAGAGATAACATATTGAAAACAAAGCCAAAGAATGCTAAATCAATTTTGGGCAAAGCATTCCCTGCTAGAAACATCCCACAAGGAGAGTATCTAGTATAAAAATAGAGAGGATATAGCACAATTTCCCAACAAGTGGGCAGACCAGTGATCCTAAAGGAAAGAGGCCACTAGATCCTAGTGCTCAAGGTTTTCCATCCCCAAGAGGCAAAGGGTAGAAGAGGGACATCAATAACAACCTGATCAGGTCTATTCTCCCTCCCAATCCCCAAGACACATGGATGAACAACCTGAAGCATAGAAACTATTGTAGATGGGAAACACTGGAAAATTTTATGTCATAGCTGAGGAACTACAAGAAAGGGTACCTGAAGAGCCAAAACATGCTCATTTAGACCTGACAGTGGCAGAATTTGATGTCAAAGAGCTAGATCCATTAACACAGTAGGCAAGTGAAAAATTTCTATCTGATGATAATTTTGTTAAGGAAAGAGCATTTATACAATTCTTGTGGAGAGTTCACATTGATGATTTCAAGAGTAAGTGCCAACAAAAATAAGAAGAACAACCTACCAGAGGCAAGGAGGAAATTGAAAATGAAATCAAGCAGGAAATGATCTCCGGGTTTGAAAAAATAACTCCTGAGGAAGGAAGAGCACTAGTGAAGAATGAAGGAGTACTAATACTTCCTAAATGGGACATACCTAACGCTATTGTTTTTTATGTTGTCACGAAAGAAACAAAGACTAGTCATGTCACAGAAGCAGAAGTACAGCAAGCTTCAAAGGGTGTGAACTTCAGTGAGGATCATGCAACCCTGGTAATGTGGAAACTAAGGAAAAGAGACCCCAAAGTAAAAAGTGAAGACACTTAGGCTGACCTTTCAGGTAGCCTTTTGGTATAGTGGGTTGCAGAAATAGGGGTTGTTGAGGCAGCAGGTATAACTTTGGAATCTCCTAAGTTTAGTGTAAGTGTAGCCCAAAAATTAGAGAATGAACTCAAGGTCTTGAGTGAAAATTTTGAATGATTTCTAGGTGCATACAATAAGGATAAAGTTAAATCAATTGAGAAAGATAAGAAGATTGTAGAATTTGAAGGTAAGAATTGAGAGCATTGTGTTCCCCAAATGATGACTTCTCAAGATCCCTACCAACCTTCATCATCCATCCCATATATCACTTATCCTCCCTCTCCTCTACCATCAAGCCTTGTTACTTTAGCAGATGTGGAAATGGAAAGAGATAGATTATTTTCTAAAAGGAAAAGGCTAAAAGAAACCACTTAGAAAGATCTTGAAGAATATTCAGCATTCAAAGAAGAAAAAGAATGGATTAAATAGAGGCACTCTAACAAGATATAATCCAACCTCTTGAGATGTGCTAAAGAGGTGAATCTTGACCTTTATCTATTGGGCAAAAGGATTTTTAACATTATAAATGAATATGATGTAGACAAAGATCAATGGCGTCTGGTCATGGACACATGGAAAGGAAAAGGGGCTAACGTAAAATCATTTTATTCCATGTCCAAAGAAGAGAATAATATTGATATTTTTTGACTAGGACTCACAAATGTTTGAAGTTAATGGTGGACTTGGATATCAAAATGAATATCCTCATCAGAAAGGTAGAAATCTTGAGGAGAGAATTTTCAAAGGATAGGTATGAAATGTACCCTAACATGTTCAAGAAAGATGGTGATATAAAGAATGAGGCACTATGGTTAAGACAAATAAAAGAAACAATAAATGCCCAGACACATAGTATCATTACCTTGGAGTGCACAATTTTGTTTGTTCAAACTATAAACATCATTAACAAAGCCAGGGAATTTTTTGAGTTCTAGAAGGGAGAAGTTAAGAAGGCAAGCGCCAGCTGGGGTGAGATCATTAGCATGAAAGATGAAGTCCTTAGCTTTAACTGGCCAAATTATGAGGTGTACACTTCTTGGAAGGAAATCTATATGATAGTTGATCCAGGGGAAGGTGATAATATGCAAGTGGATGATGAAGCCCAATAGAGCGGTTGATACAGTTGAAAGTGGAGATCCTACTTCACCAACATCAAAGACAATGGATTCTAGATGGCTCTCCCTGAGAAAGTATAAGGAAAAATCAATCACCAGGCGGTCAAAGGACAAAGAATTTATTGGAATGTCTTGTAACAAAAGTGGTTTTTCTGTCCACTTGTTATTTTATCCTATTGTATTCTTGAGTTTTGTCTTTTAGCATAGTCATCCAAAGCTTGTTGCATCCTTGATCTTTAAGGATTCCAAGATGACTGTTGTTGTCTATAAGTATCAATTTGTAACATATTGTAAAGGATGGTAAAATCAAAACTGTGAGGCAAACTTTTGAATTGTGTCTAAGTTTGAGGTTTTCAGTGAAATTGAAATGTATTGTAATCAATGGATTATTAATAAAATACAATGGAATTTCTAGTCTCATATCATTGATGTCTTCTTTCATTTACATTCTTCTCTTGTATGTTTAATTTGTAAGGCATTTTAATTGTACTAGTTATTAGGTAACTATGTTTTTATTTGTGATTTTCTTTCAAGGAGGGTTAAATCTTACAAATAATTCTAGAGGGTTAGGGTTTAATGCAATAATTTGATATAGGGGTTTGAGAGTGAGAGGATGGTCTATAAGGCATTCTATCTAAAATTTTACTTGTGTTTCAACTAATTGTCCCTGGTAAATGTATGTTTCATTGTGACTCTATAGCCCAAGATTAGGCACTGGTCAAGTTTTGATAAGTAGTCATTATCATCAAATCAATCAAATATTAATCAATCTTTACTTTCTGTTATATGAAGAATACATGTTTTGATAATTGTCTTGAATATAATTCATCATAGTGATTCCTTGAAGAGAGAATCAATAGGTTATCCTTTCTAAGCCAAGTGGCCTAAAAAGAAGAAGGATCATGAATCCTTAATCCATTGTCAGATTTGTTGAATATCAGTAGTCTGTTGAAGGTGCACCCACCTAGGTTTGTGGAGCCCAAAGTGTAGAAGGAATCTTATTTGTTAATTAACCTTTTCCTTGTATGAATCTGAATTGGGAAACAAAGAGTCAAGCATTTACTGCTATATACTGATTCTACAAGAAAAATTTCTTACAAAATGGAAACTCTACTGGGGATGTTTTAATGTTCTAGAGTCATGGTCATGAAAGATTTGGTCCTTGAAATATTAAGAATAAGTATACTTTTCCTCATAATCATAAAAGCAAGTTTGTTATGCTTATCTGTCATTGCACACTATTTGAAGGTTTTGGTCCTGAAAATGATTTTGATCTTGTCTCAAATAGAGTGAATCATTAAGAAAAGTTACAAAGTGGGGAAGATTTGTAGTCATACAGATAGTAAAGAATCATTTTCTTCAGATTACCAGGTGAGGAATTATCAATAAACATTTCTTTCAAGTTTCTTTCAAACTTATTATTGTAAAGGAAAATCTAAGTCAGGACAAGCAGCTCAATCATTTTGTATATTTTTCCTTTGAGAAGAGGTGGAAACTCTAACCTCTATGTACTCCAGTGTTGCACATTAAACATATTGAATATATTTGTCTGTTCTAAATGATGAGTCGAAAAAGGAATACTAGATCATATTTCAAAGAAAATCCTAAAAAGGATGTTGGAGAAGAGCTCCATACACCTTAAAGGAAACAATGGTCAAAGAGAGGTGGTTCCAAACATGATTCTCCAAATACTTCCAAGGGGGGAATGGAAACCCCTATCCTAGAAAGAAATTCATCTTCCTCTGAAGATGCAGGACCCATAGGGCCAATTGACACTTATAGAGTTGATTACAACTTTGATCCTTTTAGAGATGGAGAAATAATGGATGTTGGTTTTTTCCCTACAGAAGAAAATCTAGGCCCACCACAAAAAAATTATGTTGCTGAGACAACCTCCTATGACTCTGATCAGTTGAGAGATGAGGTTTTGGCTTTGAGAAAGAGAAAGAAAGAACAAGAAAAGGAAATAGCCTATGCCAGAAAGAAATGTGAGCAAGAGTTATATGATTTACTGGTGGAAAGAGAAGAAATCTTGGCTGAAACCAGAAGAAATGACCTCAAGGATAAAAGCCTAAGTCAAGAGGTTAAAGGTTTGAACCCAAAATTGTTTGGTAACCTTGATGATTTAAGGAACAAGGCTATAAATCAGAAATCAAACTTTGGCAGAGATGAGTTTTAAAAACAAGGACATGTCATTAGATAGTTGCACCCATATAAGGTTGAGCAAAGTGCAAAGCTTGATTCAAACATTAAAGATATCTTTGCCAAAGGTAAACAAAAAGTTTTTGGTATCACTATCAATGAACCTAAAAAAAATGTGACTATCCTTTCAGGAATGTCTCCAATTGATGAATAAATTGAGCAAGCCAAAAAAGATAAAGAAGACTTAGCCAAACAACTAGAGAATTTAGAATTAGAGGTTGTTGCAGCTTATATGAGAATGAAAATAGCTACTCTCCATGATACTACCAACACTATTACAAGTAGCTCTATGCCAGTTAATCATGGTATACAACAACAAAATCAATCTGTTGGCCCTATTTCAAATACTCAAGATGTTGGTCCTAAAGTGCAGTATTCTGGTGTGAATTCAAATGTTAAAAACTTTGGCCCCAATGCAAGTGCTCAGCCTTTTGGCCCTAGCCCAAGTGTTCAAGTCTCTAACCCAAAACCAAATGTTCCCCCACCCATTCAAAATCAAGGAGGAGCTGCTGGACCAAGTGGAAACCATGTACTTGGAAATTTCCAAAGGAGACTTATCTACATGAATAGATACAAAGCCCTTTTCTTTGAAGGCATTCCTAGTCACCCTAATATGATCCCCAATGAGGTAAGAGACAAAATCCCCAAGTTCACAGGAAATAATGTTGTCACTTGTGAAGAGCATTGGAAATATTTTAGTGATAAGATAACTGACTTTGAAATTGAAAATGAGGATGTCATTATGAATATTTTTGTTCAATCATTAACAGAAGATGCTACGGATTGGTTCATAAATTTTCCTAATGATAGCATTGCATCTTGGGATGAATTTGTGAAATCTTTTACAAAACAATATAGAGAACATGTAAATTCTAGATACATGCTTAATGAATTCAATAACATTAAAAAGTTCTGTAATGAGAGTATGGCTAATTTTAATAGTAGATTTCAAAATGCCATGAATAAACTATTCCAAATTTTGAGGTTAGATGAGGAAGTATGTCTCACTACATATATCAATGTTGTTGATGGAAAAATGTCTTACCTACTCAGAGATAAAAACCAAACAACCTTAAGGGATGCTTATAAGATAGATATTGAAATTGAAAGTAATAGAAGAGCATCAAGAAAATTGGGAAAGAGGGAGGAAAATAAACTTTGGAAAGAAAAGGGACCACCCAACAAAACTATAAAAGAAGAAGACACAGTAGACAATCTGGTGAGTGCAGTAAAAGATCTTGCTACCAAAATGGATAAAAATGACATGGGAGGGTACCGTGATAGTAAATACACTAACCAAAGGTTTGATATGCAACCTAACCTGAGAGACTATCCATATAAAACAAATTGGAAAAATGGTAAGCCATTTTTTGATGGACAAGATAACCCAAAAGCCAAGGAAACCCTAGAACCCTTAAAAAGGAACAGTGCCAACTATATTGAGAAAACTCCTTGGTGTGATGCTTGTAATATGCCACATTCTTCCTATAAGTGTGTAGTAGCCCAGGATTTGTTTGATAAAACATAAGAAAGGGAAAAAGAAGGCCCTGCTATTAATATGTTCACAATAAAGAAACCATACCCATGGTTTTCTGATATTGGTTCATCTTCTAATAACTTGTATATAGAAGATAGTTCTTGTTTAGAATATCAATCAAAGCTTACACATTACCAAAGTGATTAGGTTGACATTGTTTCACAAGCAACTATAAATATAGTGGGAAGTGACAAGTCACATTCTCATTTTAAAACTCCTACTGATGAGGAAAAGAGATCTTTGACTGTTGCAACAATTAATCAGGCCAAAAATGCATATAATCTAAGAAATAGAATAGTGCAACCAGCCCAAGATAAACCAGCCCATGTCTATGTTAGAAATAATTCACCTCAAGTTACTATTGATTCTCATGTCAAGGAAAATAAAGATGAAAAGTTTGAAAGGCAAGTGGGACCCTCTTCTGATCATGTTGAAAAGGAAGAAGCCAAAGAGGAGCTAATACCCAATGATAAATATAAGAAAGGTAAAAGGATGAATGATGGGCCCTCTGAATTACCCCTTTTTGACATGAGACATGCTCTGACACAAATGAAAGTTTCATTCCCACTCATGGAGATGCTAAAAATAAAATAATTGGTGCAGGACCACAACTAGCATGAACCCTTAGCTCTTTATTTCTGGCATGTATGGACTCTAGCCAAGTCAAAAGAGTTTGTGTGGACCTTATAAGGTCATTTTTTTCTCCTAAGATGGATATGACTAGGTCAATCCATGTCTAGCTAGGTTACTTAGTTGGTTTCCTTATTTTTGGTTAACACTGTCGATTAACACTATTAGTTAACACTATTGGTTAACATTGTGTCAATTAACATTGTGTTGGTTAACACTATTTTGGTTAACACTGTCAGTTAATTTAGATTGGTGGTCAGTTTTATGTTACTGTTGCTTGGTAAAGTCAGTCGTAACGGCCTGTGAAAAGTGGATCTTGTCTTTTATGGACAATATGGTCTGTTGTAATGGTTCTTGAAAAGATGCTCTCAAATATGTGAGTAGTTAGGGGGTTCATTAAAATGAGAGGATGGTTATTAATAACATCTCAAGCCTTCATTTTAGAGATCTAGAGGGTAGAGATTGAAGAAGAAGAGAAGCTACAGGAAAGTTAGAGATTTACAGATTATTTTATTGTTTTGTTTTGTTTCCAGTAATGAGAAGTAGACTATGTGTTTATTGGATATCAATTTTCTTTTTGGTCCCTTTTGCATGCAAGTAGATTAGTTACTTTACTTTCTATTTTTTAATTTGTTAGTTCTTCACCTGTTTTGGGTTGTAAGCAGTAATGGCCCCTTGAGATTCCTGAATCCATGGTGAGAGTCATGTGTTGGGATGGAACTCAGGAGGAGCCCTTGTACATAGTTTCCTTTTTGTTTTCTATAGGAGAATCATCAGCAACAAGTCTGGATATCTTACCCTAGGTGAGCTCGGTGATAGTCCAACTAGGGAAGAGAATGAGAACAATGTTCTGAAAACATTGGTTGAATGAATCTATTTGTTTAGGTTTAGTGAGGAGAAGTTGAATACCATGTTGATGGGGACTGAGTATTAAAGAGGAGTTGAAGTTGATAGTGACTTACCTTAGTTAGGGTAATGAACACCCTAAGAGATCTACGACAAAGATCTCAGAGTAGAGCCAAGCTGGTTCTGTAGAAGCAACAAGACTTCTTTCCACATCAAGAACATAAAGATGTTGCTTTAGCACTTCTCATAGGGATAGATGAGGTGTCTGTGCCAAACCAAGAGAAAATACCCTTGACATCAAATGATAGTAGAATGGATAGTCCACAAGTAAAAGGAAAAGAAAAAAATCAAAGAATTTTCCAATATTTTCATTAGCAACATAATTACCCAAGAACCATTATCTGTTGACCCATTCTATGTTACTTTAATGGTCAATAGTTTCTTAGTAAAAAATTGCATGATTGATTCTGGAGCTGCATCAAATGTGATGTCTTATCATGTCATGAAGGAATTGGGCCTTCAGGTTACCAAACCTGTTGGAAGTTTCTATTATATGGACAACAAGGAAGTTCCTGTGATAGGAACACTGAAAGACATTGAAGTGAAAATTGTTGCTTTCCCTGAAGCAACTTACAGAATGGATATAGTAGTTGTTGATACTAAGCCATATTATGGTATGTTTCTATCAAGATAGTGGGTAGCAGCAGTGGGTGGAAAGATGCAATTAGACTTTTCCTATGCAACTATCCCTATAAATGGAAATGAGATCAAGTTGTACAAAGAACCCCAGTCACCTGTCATGGTAGAGGTGGTTCTACTTGACCAGTTGAATTTTTGTGTAAATGTTGATATGGAAAAATTTACTGTGGAGGAGATCAAACCACAATTAAAAAATACTAACCTAATTATGGATGAAATGTTGTTACAACAAGATGGATTGTGGAAAATGTACTTTGATGCAAGACGCTCCAAGGAAGGATCAGGAGCTGGAGTCTTTTTTATCTCCCCATCAGGTATCACTTTCAAGTATTCCTTCCTACTAACTTTCCAATGTATAAATAATACTACTGAGTATGAAGCCTTAATCTTGGTAATAGATATTTCTATTAAGTATGGTATTAAATGATTGAAGGTTCATGGGTATTCTCAGTTAATCATATCTCAGATAAGGGAAAATTATGTTGCTAAAGATGAAAGACTAAAATTATACAAGTATGTAGTCTCGGATAGGATGAAATTATTTGATGCCTTCAATATCCTATGGATAGAGAGATCAAATAACATAATGGCAGATTTCCTTTCCAATGTTTCCCTAAAAAATAATGATGTCACCCTTACTGGCATGTCTATGGTAGAAATAAAAAGTAGATCTACAGTCCCTGAAAATATTCATAATTGGAAAGTATTTGAGGATGATGATGATATCCTTAGGTTTAGTCACTATGTAGATCAATATGATGGTCAGAAGATTGATTGTGAATCTCTAGTAGTAGTTGTGGATGGTAAAGAGTATGTCTTTGATCAAGAAGTTATCGAGTTGGCTACTAATCACATTCCCAAAGAGTTAGTTGAGTGGGAAGGCATGTTCAGCATAAATGACAATTACATGATCCATAAATCCAATGCAAAGGTAGGTGATTTAAAAGAAATTAACCTAGGGTCTAAAACATCTCCCCAATTAGTCTATATTGGTAAAAAGTTGGATAGCAATGTGAGACTGAATTTGATAAAACTACTAAAAAAGTACAAACATGTATTTCCTTGGTCTTATGAGGATCTGAAAGCTTATAAAAAAGACCTATTCCAGCATGACATCCCTCTGAAAGAGGGTATAAAACCTTTTAGGTAAAAACAAAGGCCCATTAATCCATTGTTAGCTACCAAAATGCAGACAAAATTGATGAAGCTAAGAGATGCAGGCATAATCCAGCCTATCAGGCATTCATCATGGGTTTCTAATCTAGTCCCTATGAGAAAGAAGAATGGGGATATAAGACTATGTGTTGATTCTAGAAACCTGAATGTAGCTTCACTGAAAGATAATTATGGATTACCAAATATGGAAGCTATGCTACCTAAAGTCACTAGATGTGATTTGTTGTCTATGATGGATGGGTTCTCAGGGTACAATCAAGTGCTAGTCAAAGAATCTGAGCAATTCAAGACATCATTTACTACTCCATGGGGCACTTATGTGTATGCTCGCATGCCATTTGGTTTGAAGAATGTTGGTGAAACATTTCAAAGGGTCATGGATGTGGCTTTCAAATATCTTATAGATGTCCTGATGGTAGTGTACCAAGATGATTTGACAACTTTCTCAAAAAGGGCAGAAGATCATTAAAACCACTTGGAGAAAGTGATGATAAAAGCATTGGAATATGGGGTGTCTTTGAAACCAAAAAAGTATCACTTTCTTGTTACTGAAGGGAAAAGTCTAGGCCACATAGTGTCAAAAGAGGGAGTGAGAATAGATCCTAGAATATTTGAGGCTATACAAAAGGTAATTGCTCCCAAAAATCTAAAAGGCATACAATCATTTCTAGGGCAAATCAATTTTGTTAGGAGATTTATTGCCAACTTTGCAGAATTGGTTAAACCCATTGTCAGATTGCTGAAGAAAAATGTAAGATTTAAATGGGACCAAGAGCCACAATTGGATTTTGAAAAAATAAAACAAGTTATCCAAGAAGCACCAGTCCTAGTGTCCCCTAATTATAACAAGCCCTTTTCTTTGTTCACTTTTGCTTCTTTCCATACTATTGCAATAGTCCTATTGCAAAAGGATGGTGAGGGATTTGAACATCCCATTGCATTTTTCAGCAAGTCATTGCAATCAGCTGAATTGAAATATTAGTTGATGGAAAAATAGGCTTATGCTTTAGTAAAGGGAGTTAAATATTTTATGTCATATTTGGTATGTGCAAAGGTAAATGCCTATGTTCCTCATGTTGTTGTGAAAGATATATTTGTTTAGAATGAGGTAATAGGGAAAAGATGAAAATGGATAAACAAAGTTCAAGAGTTTGATTTGGACATCCATATCATAAAGTTGGTGAGAGGACTAGGACTGAAAAAACTGATGACAGAAGAAAATTTGGATCTAGTCCAGGTCAACAATGTTGATACAAGTGAAAATTTATTGACAAGTATTGAAATACAACCCTAGTATGCTAATATTGTATATTTTTTGAAAAATGCTAAGTATCTAGATAAACTAAGTGACAACCAAAGGACGAGTTTTAGATTACAAGCTTAGAAATATGTTTTGTTGCATGGTGATTTGTTTTGGAAAAACAGAGATGGGATCTTGTTGTTGTGTCTTGACAAAGGACAATCAGAGAACATTTTGAGAGAAATGCATGCTGGAATGTGTGGAGGGAACTACTCTACTAGGTCCACAGCTCATAAAATTTTGAGAGTTGGATACTATTGGCCTTGTTTGTTCCAAGGTGCTTATACATTTGTTAGAAAATGTGAGCCATGTCAAAGATTCTCAAGAAAATTGAAATTTTCATGAGCCTTACTATTGAATCCTGTAGTGGCAGAAGCTCCCTTTGCTATGTGGGGAATGGATTTCATAGGAGAATTTGCTAAAAAATCAAGTGGAGGCCATAGTTGGATTCTATTGGTAACTGATTATTTCACGAAATGGGTAGAGGCAATTCAAACCAAAAGAACAACAAGCACAGTGGTCATTGATTTCTTGATGGACAATGTGATCACCAGATTTGGTGTCCCCCTCAAATTGGTAATCAATAATGCCATGTGTTTTAGGTCTGAATAATTTACTAATTTGTTCTCTGATATGGGAATTTCCTTGTCTTATTCATCCCCATACCACCCTCAAGTCAATGGTTAGGTTGAATCCAGCAACAAAAGCATCTTACAAATTTTGAAAAAGACCCTAGAAAGAAATAAAAGATCCTGGCATATGAAATTAAAACTTTCCCTTTGGGAAGATAGAATTACTATCAAAAAGGCCACTGGAAAGTCTCCCTTTGAGTTAGTTTATGGTGTTCAATCAAGAATGTCTATCAACAATCTGCTCTCAATTTACAAATTCATTCAAGATGAGGATATTCAAGTCTCTGAGACTATGGAAGAAATAATGGTTCAATTGGTAGAATTGGATGAAATAAGGAGAGAAAGCCAGAGGGAAAATGTCAAACTGCAATAAAAAATGAAATACCTCTTTGAGAGAAGGGCACATGAAAGAAAGTTTTATCCTGGTGATTTTGTGTTGCAATGGAATACCAAGGCTGAAGACAAAGGAAAGCATAAAAAATTTGAGTCACTATGGATAGGGCATTTTGTCATATCTCATATTTTTGGTAAGGATTCATATTTCCTAAAGAATATGGATGATGAGGACCAGGAATTTCTAGTGCATGGACAATTCCTAAAAAATTTCTTCAATTAGATATTTTTATTCCATGTATAGTAGTATGTATCATATGTACATGTGTGTTTGTTTTTGTTGTGTGTTTGTTTCCAGTTTTAGGTTAGTGTGGTTTTAGTCTACTTTTCCCTGAGATCTATATTCTTGTCATAATCTAGCATTTAAGCATCCTCAAAGAGAGCCATTGTTGGTGATATTTTGTGTTTTGAGGCCTTACCCTGAAAATTTTGTTCCCAATTGGTCATTTTGTCAAAATGTCAAATTTTGTCCTAAAAGATGCTAATTATCCAGTGGAATGTTGCATATTGGTCCTAAAATGGTGAAAACCCTAAGTCTAGGGTCATATCAGTTTGAATTTGAAAAAATACCCTAAACATTCTTGGCGGGTTCTATTTCTGCATAACTATATTCAATCACTTAAGTGATTGAATTAACCATGTGTCAAAATCAAATGGGGTCACTTTTATTTCTTTCCTAAGTCCTAGGCATTAATTTTTCTAAAGTTTAAAAACCCATAAGCCTATTTTATCCTTTCTTCATGTATTGTGCAAGTCTTGTTTGATCTAATGGTTGTTGCATTCCCTCATGATGAAGATGATTGACTTTTAACTATCAAGGGAACGTGCCATTCAGCCACATGTCCTTGGAAGATTTAGTCATAGATTGAAAATAAAATTGTTAGTCACCGTAGATCAAAGTTGATCTGTGGGACCACGCTTTGCCTGATAATAAAATATGAATGAAGAATAACATTAAGGGATCATGCCATGATGATGCATGTCCTCAAAGGGCCCAGATGTGAATGAGAAAATGAATTCAAATTGAAAGCATGTTAGATTTGATCAAATAGTTGGTGCAAAGGCTTATGGTAAAGATGCGCATGCAATAGTCATCAAGGGATTGCACCATGCTACCACATGGAGTCTAGTGGGTCCAACAGATGATTAAGGTTCTCAATAAACACATGGAATCTTCAAGAAGATCTGATGGTTGGAGCAAAGCCTCCAGTGAAAGAAGTGATGATTTTAATCATCAAGGCATCGCAACACCCCACCACGTGTCCCAGGAGATCAAAGATGCAGTCCATAGAAGGAATAACTAAAGACCATTTAATTTGATGAAGATCTAATGGCTAGAAAAAAGCCTTAGATCAAAGGTGATGTTGTTTTAATCACTAAAGAATTGCACCATGCTAACATGTGTCCCTACAAGATCGAGGCTGCGGGTTGTAAAGGCAATTAAAGTCACTACAGATTGAGAAGATCCAATGGTTGCCACTAAGCCTTAAGTATAAAATGTCCAATCTTTACTCATCAAGGGAAATTTCCATGATGACACATGTCCAAGTTGATGGGGCCCGCATAGTAATGTAGAGTTAAGTAAAGATCAGACGGGTTAAGCAGCATCAGACAACTGGCACGAAGCCTTAAGTTAAAAGTGATCAAAATTTAACTATCAAGGGAACACAACATGCTTCCATGTGTCTGGGGAGATGAAAATTGTGGAGGATTCACTTTAGACTGTCTGATGTGGGGAAAAGCTAGTAGAATCGACGGTTCTATTTTAAAACATAGAAGTAGCAAGTTTTGACAGTTGGATGCCAAGCATTGAACTCAGAGGAGTAATGGCGAATATGTGCTCTCTTCCCAGTTAAAGTTTAATGTTTAAGATGATGGCATTTCTATCTTGTCAATCAATAAAGACATTTTACATAATTGACATCAGTTGCAGAGTGGAGCGAAGTTGCGGTGATTGTGGCCAGATTTTTAAGCTTCTTGCAAAATTGGTAGTCTTCTGGTACTTATACTTTTGGTTTGTAAGAAACCTAAAGGGATTAGCAGTGTGTGTTGAAAGAGAAAATTTTTATTATTCATTATTAGATTGTTAAACTTTAAATTCACAATGTCGCCCAAAAGAGAATTCTTAGGGAAGGTTAATTATAAGGATAGAAAAATCTGCAATGATTTGTTACAACAATTAACAATGTCTACTAATGATGCCTCTAAGACAAAAGAATTAGTCCCCAAGGATCCATGCTTGAAAATTACTGAAGGGTTATATGATTTGGCTCAGTGTTTTAGGGATGCCAAAATAGGTATGACTTGTTTGGCCTTTTTTAAGGTGCTCTTTCGTCAGAGAAATGCTAATCCCCAAACAATAATGTATGGCAGTTTGACATAGTCAAATTGGTAGTGCCTAGAATTTTGATGGATATGGATATGCTCACACATATAGATAGGAATTATGAAATTATATCAAGAGTAGTCAGGGAAAAAAATGGGCAAGTCTTAATAAAAGTGACTGCACAAGAGATTAGGGAGGTATTCCGTTTGAATGATCCAAACACTTCCATGGATAAGATTGGTTTTGATCAATTAAAAGAAGTCTACCAAGCCTAGAGGAAATACTTTAGAGAAGGGCCCCTCAAACAATATTTTGGCATAGTTGGGGATTTGGTTTTTGTAGGACCTAATACTAAAGAACCATTCAAACTCTATCATTTCATCTTGAAAGCCAAATCAGTCTACAAGGCTCTTTTTTAGGTTTTTGGAGATGATGAGCAAGTTGAGATTCCTATCCATTATATGCTTATGATGGTCAATATTCTGCATCCCCATCTAGCAATAATTTTTTATTTTGCCCCATATATTGTAGACCAGATTCATGAAGGGTTGATAGGTGTCCAAACCTTTTGCATGGTACTCCTTGTTGAAGCATGTGTTTATCTATAAGGGGGCCGATTATTTTGAGAAGGAGATGGAGCTGAAAAGATTCAAGGATAATGAAATCATGTATGTACAATTATGGAATTCATACATGACTTGGGACAATAAAGAGGCCAGCTACATCAATTTTGATAGGTATTTTGCTGCCAGACTCAGGGCATTATTTTTGAAAGAGGACCCTAGGATTCTTATAGCATTATCTAAATTCTTAAGGCCAAAGGAATTTGACTAAGAGCTGAATATAGTACATAAGTAGGGTGATGTTATCCCTTATCCAGTGTCAATTGTATTTAGGATCTATTATTTTAGGGGAGTGCCAAACATATTGCCCTATAGAGTGCCCCTTAAGATAGGATTGGCAAAGATCCTAAGACAAATTAGGGTTTGCAGGAAGATGCCCTAACTAGAAGAGGAAAAGGAATAATCTTTCCTATAATTATTGTTTCTCATCATTTTATCATCACCAAGGGAGGATGGAAACACCTACAGGATTTTTTGAAATCCTACAATCTGACCACATTAGTATCTAGGTGTGTTGACCCTGAGGCGTTCATTAAGGACATGTTTAGAGAAAAGACAAAGTATGTGTTGTTGAATCATCAATTCAAATTTCCAGAAGACATAGTCAAAAATGAATTTGACTCAATAAACCAAGAAATAAAGAAATAAAAATGGTTGGCTTACAAGAAAAGCCTTGATTTTATTCACCATTTTGATAAAAACATATGATCCTTTAAAGGAATTTCAGCCATGGGCCAAGAAGATTGAATCTCTGATGCATTTGTTTGAATAAATTATGAAGGCATTGAGCCAAAAAAGAGATAACATATTGCAAACAGAGCCAGAGAAGGCTAAATCAATTTTGGGCAAAGCATTCCCTGCTAGAAACATCCCACAAGGAGAGTATGCGCTATACAAATGTAGAGGATATAGCACAATTTTGTGAACAAGTGGGTAGACCAGTGATCCTAAAGGAAATAGGCAACTAGATCCTAGTGCTCAATTTTTCCCATCCCCCAAGAGGCAAAGGGTAGAAGAGGGAAATCAACAACAACCTAATCAGGTCTATTCTCCCACACAATCCCCAATACGTATGTATGAACAAATTGTAGCACAACAACTAGTGCAAATGGGAAACACTGGATAAAATTATGTCATAGCTAGGGAACTATAGGAAGGGGTACCTGAAGAGCCAAAACATGCTCAATTGGACCTTATAGTGGTAGAATTTTCTAGAAAAGAGCTAGATCCATTAACACAGTAGGCAAGTGACAAATTTTTGTCTGATGATAATTTTTTTGAGGAAAGAGAATTTTTATAATTCTTGTCGAGAATTCACATTGATGAGTTAAAGATTAAGTGCCAACAAAAACAAGAAGAACAATCTGCCAGAGCCAAGAAGGAAATTGAAAATGAAATCAAGCAGGAAATGATCTCCAGGTTTGAGAAAATAACTCCTGAGGAAGGAAGAGCACTAGTGAAGAAGGAAGGAGTACTAATACTTCCTGAATGGGACATAGCTGACGCTATTTCTTTTTATTCTGTCAGGAAAGAAAAAAATATTGTTCATGTCAGAGAAGCAAAAGTATATCAAACTTCAAAGGGTGTGAAGTTTAGTGAGGATCATGTAGCCCTGGTTATGTGGCAACAGGTGAAGACACTTAGGCTGAACATTTAGGTAGCCTTTTGGTATGGAGGGTTGTAGAAAAAGGGTTTGTTGCGAGGCAATAGGTATAAATTTGGAATCTGCTAAGTTTAGTGTAAGTGTAGCCCAAAAATTAGAGAATGAACTCAAGGTCTTGAGTGAAAATTTTGAAAGAGTTCTGGGTGCATACAATGACGAGAAAGTAAAATCTATTGAGAAAGATAAGAAGATTCGAGAATTGGAAGGTAAAAAATTAGAGCATTATGTTCCCTAAATGATGATTTCTCAAGATCCCTACCAACCTTCATCATCCAGCCCATATATCACTTATCCTCCCTCTCCTCTTCCATCAAGCCCCTGTTACTTTAGCATATGTGAAAATGGAAAGAGATAGATTATTTATTGAAAGGAAAAGTCTAGAAGAAACCACTAAGAAAGATCTTGTAGAATCTTCATCATTCAAAGAAGCAGAAGAATGAGTTAAACAGAGGCACTCTGACAAGATATACTCCATCCTCTTAAGATGTGCTAAAGAGGTGAATCTTGCTGACCTTTATCTATTGGGAAAAGGTATTTTTAACATTATCAATGAATATGATGCAGAAAAAGATCAATGGGATCTGGTCATGGACACATGGAAAGGAAAAGGGGTTGAGGTGAAATAATTTTATTCCATGTCCAAAGAAGAGAATAATATTGATATTTTTTTTACTAAGACTCACAAATATTTGAAGTTAATAGCAGACTTGGATATCAAAAGGAATATCCTCATCAAAAAGGTAGAAACCTTAAGGAGAGAACTTTCAAAGGATGGGTATGAATTGTACCCTAACATGTTCAAGAAAAATGGTGATATAAATAATGAGTCACTATGGTTAAGACAAATAAAAGAAACAATAAATTCCCAGACACATAGTATCATTACCTTGGAGGGCACATTTTTGTTTGTTCAAACTATAAACATCATTAAAAAAGCTAGGGAATTTTTTGAGTTCTGGAAGGGAGAAGTTAAGAAGGCAAGCACTAGCTAGGGTGAGATCATCAGCAAGAAAGATGAAGTCCTTAGCTTTAATTGGCCAAGTGATGAGGTGTAAACTTCTTGCAAGGATAGGTATGTGATAGTTTATCTAGGGGAAGGTGATAATATGCAGGTGGATGATGAGGCCCAATAGAGGGGCTGATATAGTTGAAAGTGGAGATCCTACTTCACCAACATAAAAGACAACAGATTCCATATGGTTGTCCCTAAGCATGTATAAGGAAAAATCAATCAGCATGTGGTCGAAGGACAAAGAATTTGTTAGAATGTCTTGTAACAAAAGTGGTTTTTCTGTCCACTTGTTATTTTGTCCTATTGTATTCTTGAGTTGTCTTTTAGCATAATCATCCAAAGCTTGTTGCATCCATGATCTTTAAGGATTCCAAGATGAATTTTTCTATCTATAAGTAACAATTTATAACATATTGTAAAGGATGGTAAAATCAAAATGTCAAGGCAGACTTTTGAATTGTGTCTAAGTTTCAGGTTTTTAGTGAAATTGAAATGTATTGAAATTAAAGGGTTATTAATAAAATACAATGGAATTTCCAGTCTCATATCAATGATTTCTTCTTGCATTTACATTCTCCTCTTGTATGTTTAATTTTTAAGGCATTTTAAATGTACTCGTTATTAGGTAATTGTGTTGTTATTTGTGAGTTTCTTTCAAGGAGGGTTTAAATCTTACAAATAATTCCAGAGGGTTAGGGTTTCATGCAAGAATTTTATGTAAGGATTTGAGAGTGACAAGATGGTATATAAGGCATTATATCTAAAATTTTACTTGTGTTTTAATTAATTGTCCCTAGTAAATGTATGTTTCATTTTGACTCTATAGTGAAATATTAGGCAATGGTCAAGTTCTGATAAGTAGTCATTATCATCAAATCAATCAAATATTAATCAATATTTACTTTTTGTTATCTGAAGAATACATTTTTAGATAATTGTCTCGAATACAATTCATCATAGTGATTCCTTGAAGAGAGAATCAATAGGTTATCTTTCCTAAGCCAAGTGGCCTAAAAAGAAGAAGGATCATGAATCCTTAATCCACTATCAGATTTTCTGAAAATCAGTAGTCTGTTGAAGGTGCACCCACCTGGGTTTGTGGAGCCCAAAGTGTAGAAGGAATATTATCCTTGTTAATTAGCATTTTCCCTGTATGAATCTAAATTGGGAAACAAAGATTCAAGCATTTACTACTATATACTGATTCTACAAGAAAAAGTGCTAACATGCCATTTTATTTTGAGCTCGTGGTATTTTCTCGAAGAAGATGTATTGGAACTTTGTGTGCAATATTTCCATCTATGCTATGTATGGTATTAGCTTCTAATATTTTTTCATATAATCATTGTTGACTTGGCTAATGACCAACTATGAATCTTCATAGACCTTAAGGTTCTTGATTCTCCATTTAATTGCTATCTTTAAACTGATGATGATTGCTTCATATTCTGCTATGTTGTTTGTGTAGGGGAAGTTGAGTCTGAAAGATTTTGGAATTGTATCATTATCTAGAGTGGACGAGCACTATTCATGCCCATGCACCATGCTTCATGCATGACCCATCAAAGTATAGTTGTGATACCTTGATCTCTATTTGTAGTTTCATAATAGATTCATCGGGAAAGTCGGAAATGATAGGCTGATGATCTTGAATTGGTGCCTCTGCTAGTTGGTCCACAATCACTTGCCCTTTGATGGCCTATCTTTCTATGTACTCAATGTCAAACTCACTTAAGATCATTATCTACTTTTCAAGTCATCTATTGAGCACTTCTTTGCTTAGGAGGTAATTTAAAGGATCAATATGTGCTATCAACTTTGTTTGGTGACTCAACATATAATGTCTCAACTTCTGGGAAGCAAAGACAACTGCAAGGCATGATTTTTCAATTGGTGTATAGTTGATCTCATATCCTACCAATATTCTACTTAGATAGTAGATGGCTCTCTCTTTACCTATGTCATCATGTTGTGCCAAGAGTATGCCTAATGTTAATTTATTTGCTAAGATATATAGAAGCAATGGTCTACCTTGGACTGGTAGACCATATGAATGATTTTTAGAATGATTTTTCACATTTCCCTGTCGATATGAATTTGATGTCTTTATGTAGTAGATGTTGGAATTGGTGGCACTTGTCTGCTAGCTAAGCTATGAAGCGCCTGATTGATTGGAGCCTTCCTTGTAACCCCCTTAGTTGCCTTAGGTTTGAAAGTGGTGGCATGTCCAATATTGCTTTGACTTTCTCTAGGTCTACTTCAATGCCCCTAAGTGACACTATGAACCCTAGTAGCTTTCCTATTGTGACCTTGAATGCACATTTCTTTGGCTTTAAATTGACTTTGTATACCTGCATTCAGTCAAAGATTAGTCCCAATACTTTTAGATGATCCTTGCAAAGCATTGACTTGGCTAGTAGGTTTTCCAAATAGTCTTCCATTGTTTTGTGGATGAGATCATGAAAGATAGTTTTCATGGCCCTTTGATACATTTCTCCAACATTTTTTAGACCAAACGGCATGATGTTCCAACAATATATTCCCCAAGGACATGTGAAAGTTGTCTTGTGTTGGTCCTCTGGTGTGATCCTTATCTAATTATACCCTGAAAAGCCATCCATGAGTGATAGCATTTGATGTCCAGCAGTTAGATCTACTATCATATCAATGTTAGGCAAAGGAAAGTCATCTTTGGGACAAGCTATGTTGAGATCTCTGAAGTCTATGCAAATTTGAATCTGACCATTGTGCTTTGTAACTGGTACCAGTTTAGATATCCACTCTATATATGGGATTGGTATTATGAACTTGGCATCTAGGAGCTTTTTCAATTCTTCCTTGACTAGCAATGCAACATGGGGATGCATCTTTCTTATCTTTTGTTTGACAGGTTTGGTGTTGGGTAGCAATGAGAGATGATGCAGTACAAGCTCTGGACCTAATGCTGGCATATTCGAGTAGGACCATGCAAAATTGATCATTCTTTCCTTAAATAAATTGATGAAATTTTCTCTCTCCTCTAGGGTGGGTATTTTTCCAAGTAGATGTTCTTTGGGTTCTTGTCATCTCCTGAGTTGACTTCCTTTGGTTCTTCTGCTAATAATTCCAACTTCTCCTCTGTTAAGGGGAGGAGTTTCTTCTTTCCATCTTCTAGCACCTTAGTGAGGTTTTCACTAGAAGATACATCTTGTTTTAGCTATTTATTATTTTTTGTCTCAGTAAGCGCATTTCAGTTTTCTCTTACTAACGATTCTTTTTTCTTTTTTGATTTGTTTTGATGACTAGAAAGAGGGGCTTCCTCCCCAAAGTATGTTGATCTATCAAGGTCAATGGAGAAACCTGCTTCATAGTATCCTAATGGAATTCCCTCTCTAAGTCCCATGAAATCTTCAATGGCCTCATCATTTTTGAAAATATCCATATTAGGCAGTCTTTGTTGATCCCACTCTATTAATTCTGAGTGTACAAGACATAGGCCCTTGTGTTGGTTTGACTCTATTTGGTTGAAAGGGACTTTGAATAGGGTTCTCACAAACCTAGACTATGATATGGATGCATCACTTGAAGAATGGAGAATGACATGTTTATCTTTGCAGGGTTGGTCATCAATGGATAATTGGTCAAATAAGTCGTCAAGGTTTATGGTGGTGGCTGACCAAGGGGAATAATCTAGGATCAATAGTTTAGAGTCATGAAGGGATCTCCACCCATACTCATGGGAGTCAGTTTCAAGAGAACATTCGTCAGATGTCTCACTTCCTTCATTATCATCGATGGCTATGTTGATGTTTATTCAAGTTTGAGTGGTTCCCTCTTTGGTGGGCAACAACTATTGCAGTGTGTTTCTTATTAACACATGTTCTAAGTTTTTTCCCCAGTGCATCCCTACTATTTGTTCCTGATCAAATTGGATGTCTTGGATTATAGTGTTGGTTCTTTGTTTCCCATAGCCTAGCCCTCTCTTGTTTCTCTAGTTTTACAGGAGAGATAGTTCCATTAAGCCTTGTTGTCTTTCCCCTAGACTAGTTGTACCATTGTACCTGAATCTTTGTAACATTGTGTAACCATTTCCATAGTTTGATATGGGTAGGGGTTTTTGAAGTGTCTCTTTTAGATCTTGGTACAACCATGTACTAATATCTTGTTCAAATGGGTTTTCTTCTGTAATGTCTCCATCTAAAAAAAGTTGTGGGTGGACATCTAAATAGAATGGGCTCTGGAGTTTCTGTTATAATAACTAGTTGAGGCATGCCATATGTTCTTGGGCTCTGAGGCATGTTTGTGATAGTGAAAGCTTCCTCATAGTTGTATTCACCACAACCCTTTTTGATAATGGATATTTTTCCTACTTTCCATGTGACATCCTTAGGATTTGAATCTGAAGAGGATGGGATACTTGTGTCTTGGTTTGATGGCACCTAGTTTTAGTGTTGATTTGGACAGCATTACAATATTGGAAAGGATTGGGATCTCCCTCTATGATGATTTCTTCTTCCTGGTCTGGGAACTTGATGCATTCATGGTATGTTGAAGGTACGACTTACATTTCATGTATCCATGATCTCCCTAGTAACATGTTGTATCCCAACTCAAGATCTAGGATCTGGAAGGGAGTGTTCTTGACCACTGGACCAATACGGACATGTAGAATGATAATACCTTTAGAGGATCTTTCCTCTTCATTATAAGATCTAATATTTATCCTCCTTGTGACATCAATGCTTGATTCTGAATATCCTAGTTGCTTGATTAAATTTAGAGTATAGATGTTTAATCCAACCCCACCATCAATAAGGAGTCTACGGATAGCACTTTTGTGGACTTGGACAAGCAATTGCAAAGGATCATTATGCAGGGGTTTATCTGGCACATCACGATCTATGAATGTTGTATGTTTGTTAGCATCTATATGGTTAACCATCATTTGGAAGCTCTTGGGTGTTATGTCCCTTGGGACAGCTACATTCTAAAGGGCTTGGTCAAGTGTTAGTTTATGCTGTGGAGATATACATAATAGGTCAAACATGGAGATCTGGGAAGGTGTGCACTTTAGTTGATCCACTAGGCTTGGTTGTTGATCTGAGGTTGCATTAGGATTAGAAGATATAGTAGATGAGGACGGTACTCCCTGCAAGACAACTCTGGTATGATGTGTGGTTACACCACATTTGTTACCTTGGTCTTTGATAGTGATCATAGACACATGGCTATTTGAAGGATTGAGGCAATTGATAACATTATCACTATTGGCATATGTATATCTGACCTTTTTGGACAATCCACCAAACCCATAGGATTTCCCTTTGTTGTGATCATGAAATGTATCATTGAATATAGTGTGATTAGTTGTTCCTTTGGCTTGGGTATTTGTTACATTGATGACCCTTGTGTCAATCAGATCTTGGATAGTGTGTTTCAATTTGTAAAAGTTAGGTGTTTTGTGTCCTTTCACCCGATGAAACTCGCAGAAGTCATTGTCATTATACCACCTTGGTTTTTTTATACCTTGTTCAAATTCCTTGATTTCTGGGAGAGTGATAGTATTTGATTGTATCAGCTTTCGTAAAGTTGATTCTATCGACTCTCCTAATGGTGTGAAATCTCATTGCTGCAATTGAAACCATGGTTTGCATTGAGTCTCTTGTTGACTATTTGACACAATAGATGCTTGGATAGGGGGAGGTTGGTTTTGAGTGTATGCTTGTTGAGTGGGCCCTGTGGGTTGTTGGTTGGCCATAGGTTCACCTTGTAGTAACACTTTGGGTTGTGCGTAGTTGACTGTCTTCACATTAATGACACCATCGTTGGTGACATTTTTATTTTTTTTCACCACTTAGCTTTATCTATTGCATTTTTGTTTGTATTTGTTTTGGTTGGATCTGCAAGGATTCCTTGTTTGACTAAGTTCTTCTCACAATGAACCCCTCATTCGATGAGTTGTGTGAAGTTTGGAGCTAACTTCAATTATGTTGTGAATGACATGTCTAGAATCAGATTGTGAACAAACATGACTATTAGATCTTGTTTCGGCACATCATACATTATTCATTTTGCAGTATTCCTCCATCTCTATAGGAATTTCACAAAATAATCTCCACCCTTCTGTTTGATATCACAAAGGTCCTTGATACTGACCTTGCACTCGATGTTATGATGGAAGTGAGTGATGAACTTTTCAGCCAGTTCACCCCAAGACTGAACGCCATGAGGTAAATGTGAGAACCATTCCATTGATGGTATGGCTAAGCTTTGTGGGAACAGTCACATTAAATATGTCTCATTATGTGTGACTTTGATGCAACTAGCAAAAAACTCTCAGATATGTTCAATAGGGTTGGTATTGCCCCTATATTTGTCAAATTTTGGTACCGAGAAGTGAGTTGGAAATGGATACATGTGAAGAGAGTGATCAAAGGGGTATGGGTATAAATCCTCTATGGTGTAGGATTTATTTTGCCCCTGATTTTGCATATCCATCATTTGGGTTTGAAGTGCTGATGAGTGATGATGTTCCTATGTGTTGTAGTAGGTATGAGGTTGCACATGTGTGTCCCTTGAGTAGGAATATAGGACCTCATCCTTGGGACTTGATATTGATTTCCCACCACATGATTTTGAAATGGGGGCACATGAGTAGCCCATGGTGGGTTTTGATGTGTTTGTTGTTGGGATTGGGAATGTTGTTGTTGTTGAAACTATGGTGGATACTACTGGGGTTGATATTGTTATTGTTGAAGCTTGGGTTGCTATTGCTCAGGTTGGAATTATGGCAACTGAAGCTGGGGTTGTTGTTGTTGGCATTGGATTTGTGGGAACTAAAGCTGGGGTTTCTATTGCTAGGGTTGGGTTTCTAGAAACTAAATCTAGGGTTTTTTTTGCTTAGGTTGGATTTGTGGTAACTAAAGTTGGGGTTGTTGTTGCTGAGGTTGGAATTGTGGTAATAAAAGTTGGGGTTGTTGTTGCTAGGGTTGGAATTGTGGCAACTAAAGTTGGGGTTGTTGTTATTGATGTTGGATTGGTTTTTTAATGGGCAAAGGTGTAGCCTTGGGTGGGCATTGAATATAATTCATACCTATAGAAACAGATCCCTATGGGAATGATGTGTTGATCCCTAGACTAGTAGGAATTGACTGCAGTAGTGACATAGTTTCAAAAGAGTTTCTATTTGGTGGGATGGAAGGTATAGCATGAGAGCTTGATTTTCCAGGCCATGAGACCAAAGGTAGAGGCATACTAGTGACCATGGGTACACATAGTTGTGAGCCTATCATGCTTTGAGTGGAAGAAGTGCTTGTTTGGTTTGTGTAATTGGTTTGATTGGGTATCATTTGTGCCAATGTGGGTGTTGTCAATGGTGGGAAGATTTGAGAAACAAAAGGTAGTATCAGAGAGGGCTAAGTAGTGTTTTGACCAGTGAAAGGATTTTTGGGCCATATGGTCAACATAATAAATTTAGTGGGGAGTTTGATTCCCTTCTTTATTAGCATGTCTAAGTAATGTTTGGGATTCCTCTCTACAATAGTGTCAACTACTTGTGTGGACTAAGCATCTTGCTCAATATCTTCAATCTCCTCTTCTATGACATTTTAGATAAAAGCTGACCCATGGTGTTGTTCAATTAATAGAGTAGAACTGGTATTTACAAAAGGATCATCCTCTTTCTTTGTTTCTTGTTAGGGATTTTTCTTGTGTGAATCACAGTGCTTGAAATGACTACTTGAACACTATGCCTTCTAATACTGATTCAGATACAAGGAAAGCCTAATTGCTAAGGATTGGATAAGATCCTTCTTCATTTTCAAGCTCCACATATACTCAGGTAGGTTTTACCTCTTTACGATGACTGATTACACAGTATATATTAATGTGGACACTGGTTTTCTATTAGGAGTTATTGAGCCAACTTATGAAACATTTTGCATATGACCAAGCATAACCAAATGCAAAACTTAACCATACAAACCATGGTTGCAAATATAGCATAAACCAATGATACAAGGACTTTCATCCTTCTTCCTTTTAAGGAGGGATAACCTAATGATTCACTCTTCAAGGAATCACTAAAATGGACACTGTCCTGCCGACATGAGTCCTTAATGAGTTCAACTTATTTGTTTTTAGTGATAGAAGTATTTTGATTAAAATAATCTTGAAAGTTTTTTGAGAGTTTGGATGATGATGGATTATTAGACCAGTGCCTATCTCTTGGGTTACAGAGTCAATAAGCTCAAGTCTCACAAGAACAAAATACTATAATTTTCCTTACAACCTACATGCAATTTGGATAAACTTCCTTACAAATTATCTAGTTACCTCTAAGATACTATATCGAATCTTCAAATACTAATATGCTCCCTGAAACTACCCATAAAACTTAGTTATTTGCATGAAAGAAACTTGTAAGTAAATAAATAGTTACCTTGTAACCAAAATGCTTCAGACTGCCTTGCAAACTTAAGCATAAAAAAGCATACACAGGGAATAAAAAGACAACAATAGAGAAGAGTAAAATTGCACCGTATCTTATCTATATGATCTTGCTTTCATACATGAAAAAGCTTTGAAGCTTGAAAACACAGACACCAATTCAGAAAGTCATCCTCTTCAAAATTACAACCTTTTTACTATATATAGGTCCTTGACCATCTTGGAATCCTTTTCTTCAGGATGTAACAAGCTTCAGATGGTCTTAGAAAACCTAACCCTAAAACTACAGAAAAGACAAAAAAGAGAGAGAGAAGAAGCGGTGGAAAGACAAAGTCAAGTAATGAAGTATGATATTCTTTGTTCTTCGCCTTTGTTGGCACCTTCATTCTAACAATATTTATGGTGGATGGTAACACTTATGTCAAGCCCAGATGACCTTGATTATATGCTCACCTACACTTTCCTTCAGTAATAACTGACTTCTTTATACTCAAAAGTGAGGCGCCAAGTGTTCATCTTCATTCATTGTCCAAGATTTCTTCCTCCACCATGGGCTTCTTTTTCTTAGGTCTAGTGATTATTTCCCATGTTGTCACTTCATCATCTATTGGCCACTTGAAGTCTTGAGTGGCCTGAACTTGTGCCTTTTGTCTCTCCTATCTAAGATCAGTGATGTTCTTGACATCCAAAAGAAACTTATTAATGTCAGTCTCAGCCTTGAATGCCTCATCTAATATCTTATTAAATCCCTCAATGTCTAAATCTGATCCCAAAATAAATGCCTCATTAATAGTCATTTTTCTATCAAACTCATTCCTCCAGGCATCTAAAGCCTTTACCTAATCATCTTCTCCTCTTAGGGAGGGAATAAATCTATTAAAATCTGCAGCAAAGAGGTTCAATTTAACCTCTATTTGATTTAATTTTCCTTTGAAAAATGAGAGATAAAAATTAACATTTTTGATCTCATCTTCCATCTCTGTTACTATCTATGGCAAATCTGATCTTAAGGTTTGCAAAGATGCAATATTTTCAAACAATTGCACCCTGGTAGACCATTTGGTAAAATAGGGGTTTAATATAGCAAGATACCCCATGACCTCAGCATGCAAAGTTGGCAATTTGTTATAGGCATTAAGGACAACATCAGTCTTATCCTTCAAGACTTCAATTCTATGTTGGAGAACGCCCTTAAATGCATTCAAGGCAATTTCATTTTTATTTTGTCCTATATCCTCCTTCTCAACCACTTCTTCTGATTTTTCCTTATCTTCAATTTGCAAAGGTTTTGGTTGTATAGGCACATACATCACCTCAGGCTTTTCTTCTAATTCTTTTAATAGCTTTGCAATCACCTGATCTTGCTTATGTATCTTGATCTGGCACATTTCTCGGTCTTTGGCCAATCCACTGGTCTCCTCTATCAACATGCTACACTTGTCAGACAACTATTTTGTCTTTTCCTCATTCAAGTGTGCCCAATGTGTCATGATCTGGGATATTTCCAAATCCCCTGTATTCTATACAGACCAGACCATTTGATTGCCTACCATATTTTCTTGAATGTTTACCAGCTAAGGCTTCTGGTCCTTATGGAAAAGGCTCCACATTGCAAAGGCTTGAGATTTTGGGCTATACCCAAATCCTTTAATCATGTCCCCTATTTGTATTTCACTTGACATCTTCAAATCTAGTTTCTTTTGTAATTGATCAATTATGAAGGCAGAAGCCAAATCCCAACCCTTAGCAAGCAATATGCCACTGCCCAATACCATTTCTTTGGCTTCATCAAGTGAGATGTCCTCACTATCTAGGTCATATGATTGTAGGGCCACTAGGGCCTCATTTGTTACTGTCTCCTCCCCATCAACAGTTAATTAAGCTCTAATTTTCTCCTTTTTATACCACCTTAGGAAGTCTTTAAACTCCTCAGTCTTAACAAAATTATCATCATTTAGAAACTGTTGTTGATGTATCAATCTTTCATAAACACAAGCCTTAAGGGGTAATTCAACATTCTCTTCCATATCAGGTTGTTTTTTCTTCCCCTCCCTAATCAGTTTTCTCAGGTAATGGTCATATAACCTATTTCCAGGCACTAGGGCACTTGATTTATCTTTTTTCTTCTCTTTCCTTTCAACTAAAGGATGGCCTATTTCAATCTTTTTCCTTTTAGCTAGAGGTTCCTCTACATCATCAGGTTGAGTGGCCTTTGTTAAGTCAACAATGTGTCCCTTTGTTCCCTGTAGCTGTGGTATCTCAGCAACATCTTGCTGAGGTTGAACATATCTAGTAGGACAGGCATAGTCACTGTCACTACTACTATCATACTCAGATTTTGAATGATCTGGCCCTTGTGCACCTTTCTTATCAAGAACAGTCTCTAGTTGTTTAGTAAGCACAGAAAAATTATCGATCATGGCCTTTATTTTGTCAAAATATGGGAGATCAGAGTAGAAACCCCCAAAAGATAACCTATTTCTTTTGATTTGTCTTTCAAGGTTCAGAAACTCCTGGATCCTTATTCTCCTTGTCTTGATCTCATCTTCATCAAGAATATTCCTTTTTGCATCCTCCTCAATACATTCACAATGGACATTTGTATTGGGAATTGTGGGAGTATATAATTTCCTGACTCCTGCCATGAAGCCTTAAGGATCAATGTGTCTATATGAGTTTGTTCCCATTCTGCAACTTTCTAACCACTGGCTGACTGAATCAATGGCACCTTTGCCAATAGTAAAATCTAAAATTTTGAATTTTCTAGGGGTTAAGGTCCCCTTCTTGTGTGATGCAAAGTGCTCATTATCTGTTAACAACAATTTCCAATCAAATTCCATGGAAACAACTCTTGCAAGCACATGGTAAGGCAAGACATGAGGTGGATGTATACATCCATATACCCTAATTATGGTATAGTTCTCTTCTAAGAATAAATCTCCCCAATTGTGGTCTCCCTTCCATTTATCCAAGTATTCACTAGGCCTTAGCAATTGCATAACCTTAACTGGGACCCTTGTCCTGTTGATTCCCAGGCTCTGTACTATTGGATACATAATCCAATTTTGAAATGCATAGTAATCACAATCCCTAGATGTATAATTCCAAATCTTTATCCAGAACTGGATAGGATTAGGTCCATCTTGATAAAACCTCTAAGGGGTCAAATTATTTACATCCATGATCAAAAAATTATAATGCAATAGGAGATGCATGAGGATGGAGTAGTGTAAGAACTTGGGTTCTTTCTCCTTAGGATCTGTCATTTTCTTCTTAGTTTTAATGAATCCCTCATGCATCTTGTCAATGATATATTATATATAGTCATAACTGGTGCTAGAATGCACCTCCTGTAAATCTAGCACCATCATCAATATCTTGGCATTAATCTTATCTGCTTCCCCATCTATCCCTAGCACTCTACACAGGGCATAGGCAATGTACTTAATGTAGAAATGCAGGTCCTTAAAGTAGTAAGGGCTTGTCCCAGACATAGGACCAAGATGGTTTCTTACCTCCTTGAACATGTGTTTATGCAATTTTTCCCTAGCAATGCCAAGCTTCAAATTGTACCTCGCCTCTTTCTTAGTGATATCAATTCTGGTGGACATAGTGCTATACAAGCCAAAAGCTTGCATAAATGAATTTCTATTTAGGATAAGTAAGGTAGTGCCATCATTCCTCTTAATTGTCTTAGACAAGACATCATAATGACTGGCGAGGCCTAAGAACAAATCTACATCTATATAGACATCAGGAAAAATCAATCTGGCTAAACCACTAGTCCAAGGGTTTGATATTGGGATGGGTTTATCAAAAATTTTATAAAAGTAGTTAAAAAGAGAAAAACTTGTTGTCCCCGGAGTATCAACATCCCTGATATTGCAGTAGTCATTAGTAAGTAGGTTAGCATTTTCCCTCCTATTCTGAGTTGAACCCGGCAGCAATCTGAGGAATTCATTAGAGTAATTATTTTTCCCCTTAGCCTCTTCATTTGCATCTTCACTTCTCCCACTGGTAGAAGCCACACTGACTACTTTGCTTATGTTTGATGTATTTGAATCCCTTCTTCTTTACCAATATTGAAACAAATCTCTTTCCAAGATTCATTTCACTTCTCTATGCACAATTCTTAGAAATTCAGAGCCTCTTAATCAATGGAAAACTCTACAACTTCTCTTTCTTCTCTCTTCTCAGAACACCTAGCACTTCTTCGTTCTAAAATTTTAAAAGCAAGGTAAGATAAAATGAACCCTAAATCAATTCTTTATGGTGATTTTTTGGAGTACACGGCTTATCATTTGAAAATCATCAATTCATGTCTTCAATTCAATCTGTTGTGGAATTAATTGAAAACCTAGCCATATCCCTTGAGTGTGACAGTAAATCAAATTCATATATGTGCAAAAATTTATAAAATTTGAATGTGATGACATGTTTCACTATGATTGGCTCTCTGTCATACATCTCAGCTACCCTTTTTGACATAGTAATCAATATCCAAGATTGTCATTGGACGCTGAATGATTCATGTTGTCATGTCAGACACTGTCACCTTTTCTTATGAACTCATATTTAGTGACTACACGACTATGTATAGTCTCCTTGTCGCTGACCCAAGGCTTTAACCCTTGATTGTTCTAGAGATCTAGCGACTATGTCTTTTCCTCTATCTTAGTTAACCACAATTTACTTATGGCGATCACGTGACTGTGTAAATCAAAGTCACTGGATAAAAAGTCTAACTCATGTTTTATTTAGAGACTCTGCTACTGACCATCATCTTTAGCTTTCATGGTTATCTCCCAGTCGCTGAGTGTTAGTTTTCCTTTATGAGACCCTGCGACTACCCTTAGTTGATTAATTGCTAGAAACAAATGTTAAATGACAAAGCCTTTTAGAGACAATGTGACAAGCCTTTTACCCTTCGGCTCATCTAGGGACCATGCGACATACCCTTATTTCTTAGTCGCGAGTACCTTTTCCTCTGGGACCTTTTATTTAGAGACTTCGCGACCACCGTAGGATTTCTTAATCACTACATCTGACGGCTCCCACTAAATTGCTAAGTAATTTATTATACCCTCAGATTTTCTGGAGACCACGCGACAACAAAGTTTTTTATACTTAGTCTCTTAATCACTGAATATTCCTTTTCCATTCAGAGACTATGTGACAAGCTCATTAGTCAACCTGCCTTCGGACACATGTCTCG
Source organism: Thuja plicata (assembly GCA_018584345.1). Classification (NCBI taxonomy): domain Eukaryota; kingdom Viridiplantae; phylum Streptophyta; class Pinopsida; order Cupressales; family Cupressaceae; genus Thuja; species Thuja plicata. Next base: position 1,029,384 of record MU228390.1, on the reverse strand, counting down.
TTCATTAATCACCTTCTGCATTACTGAATGGAAAGCTGACTCAGCATTTTGATATGGCGATAACCCGACTGTGTTTCACCTTAAACTGCATATGGTTAGTCATGAAGTCTCAGCCATTTTCACTTAACCGCCATTCTTTATGGAGACTACGCGACTGACTTTGTACTACTTACTTAACTGCATACCAATCTAGTGATAATGTGACATGAATAAATCGCCAAGTCTCGCAACAAATCACCAACTGCTGATTCTTTCTCATGACACTGTGACTCATCTGTGGGCCCTATCATATATTGCTGACATATATTTTCTTTCAGAGACTACGCGACTGAAGGGCTCCACCAAGTCTCTTAAAGAAAAAGGAATATTTGAATTCTTTTAGAGACATCCCGACATAAGGTAATCGCCAAGTCTCTAGGAACAAAGGAATATGCCATCTGGATTACGCGACTAGGCAACCAAGCTTTTCAACACATGACTTAAGTGATTTCCAAAAAGTAATGCCAAAATAGAAGTGAGATAAACATCGAAGGGTTTTTCTCAATTTTGCCTAAAAAACAAGACCTAGGGTTTCAAGGCCTTGCAATTTTACATGGGTTCTGACTTGAAAACTTGAAGATTTTGAATAGGGAAATGACAAATAAACTGAGAGACTTCTTTTTAGGAAAGAAACAAGTATGAGGACCATAAAAATTTGGTAAAGAGACTAGAACTGGAAATACAACCAACATTTCCCAAGCGGGGAATCTGTTGATATATGACTCATCAAGTTGTGTTCTAGCCTTTGACCTTGTGTAAGGCCCTCCATGAGGTGTTTGAGACATAGTGTGGCCCACATTTTGTAATTGAAACAAGCGATATAAAGCAAATTGAAAAGGGTAACCTTTCTAGGAAAGTCTAAGTTATATTTTGGACAAGGGTAATTCTAAGGACAGATGTTGATTTATCTTGATCTCAAAGTTGTGATGATGTAAAAGATAGGATTTATTGACCTTTTCCTTGCAGAAAGTCACTCAATAGAGATAATGATGATGTTTGATATGATGAGATTAAGATATTTTGAGTCTAATCTTTCAAACCAACAATGTTTTAGACAATAATCATGTTGTTCAAAGAAGGGATGATCTTTAATGTTTAGAGATTCACACAATGTTCTTCACATTTTTTGGGATAGACACTGGTCTTTGACACAAAATGAAGAGTACTTTCAAGGTTTTAGGTCAAAATAGGTGTAAAATGTCTCTGTTCAATTGTGGCACAACTCCACTGATTGTGGTAAAGTGAATGGTTGATTGCGGTACTTTATCACTGATTACGGTAACAAATAGGTCAATTTTGGAAAATAAATAGGTTAACTGCGACAGACTTCCGTCAATTGTGGAAAAATGTGGGCAATTATGGTAAAAGGGGAACAGTCTCAAAAAAGACTAGAAGATAGGTATCACTATCTGACAATTTTGATTTTCTGGAACAAGGCTTTTGATTTGCAAGATAGTTGATGTTGAAAACCCTAGACTTTAACACATTTGACTCATTTTGACAGTTTGGATGTTTGTTTTGCATTTTTAGAAACTGATCAAAGAAAAAGCACAAAGACACTATGTTTTAAAGAATGAAGACTGACAATGTGTATGTTCTACATCTTTTTCAAGTTGCAAGTTTATCATGAGGTCTCAACAATGAACAGTCAAATTAATCTAGGTCAATGGCTTCAGAATACAATGTTATAGTCCCAATGCTTGAATGTTTGTTAGCTCACACAGAAATTGTTACACTACTAGGACATGAAGGTCCATGATGTAGGCACCCGTGTTTTTTCCATTTCCAGGTATTTTTGTTGTGGAGTGAAGATCTCTTTCACTACACAAATACCTTAGGACACATATGTTGGGAATCTTGGGGGAAAATTTTGCAACCCCTTGCACTATAATAAGGTATCTATTCTGAGGTAGATCGGGTTGGCCTCTAATTAGCAAGGTTGTAGTAAGGGTATGTGGTGTCTATCCAATCAATTTGCATGTGTGTGACTCACTTAAGAGCCTAGTTGACCACGTTGGCTCCTTAGGGATATTCACCCGATCCAGACTATCATCAACACACCTCGCCCGAGATTGGCTAGATAAGATGGAATTTTGGTTTGGGCCTTATTTATATATTGATTGGAATGATTACCGATTTAAGTTCATTCTTTGAGGAAGAATCACATTCTCTAGATAGGCCTTTATAAAAAGTATAAAGGTGTTTAATCTAATAGATTTTGCAAGTGCACCCAAAATTCAAGACACAAGGTAAATCGATTAAGCTTTGAAAGTTTGAAATGTGAACTAAGATACACCAGCATACAAGCACAAGTGTTCAGTTTTAAGCCCAAAAGGTAAGTGTTGATTGCTTGTTCAATTTTAATGCACCAATTTGAGAGATTTTTTTCCTTTGTTCAATTTTAGTCCCCATGTCAATTTTAAGCACCAAATTCTGAAAATGTGAGATGTAAGATGTGTGACAAACACTGTTCTTTTTAAGTCCAAATTGACAAGTAAATGAATTTTAGGTTGTATTGTTATCTTGTATCCTCGATATGCACCTGTCAAAGAAAGTGTTTAGTATCTCAAGAAATGAAAGCCTTTTCAATCCAAAATAGCAGAATATATGGAAACATCGAGATTATTGAGACTGCTGAAATTAATAGTGACTTTATACTTACTTTCAAATCTCTTGATTGAATCAATATACCTGGTGTATGCTTTGCTTTGATCTTCAGCTACGATTGTGACAATAGCCCTTTATTGTGATTGATAGTTGATGGTTCTCCTCCTTGTAGCTCATAATGCTCTAGCACCTAGTATGCATTTGATTACCTTTTGTAGACACCTAAAATTGACCAGGTGTCTCTTAATCATCCAAATTTGCAAATCTCAGCCAACTGCCCTAAATCTCATCAAAATGTATTCAAATGGATTAAAATCACTCAAATGGACATTTATCAAGAAAATTGGACAAAATCAATTAAAATCAAAGGATTAATTAATAATGAAATCAAATAATCAAATTCAAGCCTAAAAGGGATCAATCAAATTATATAATTGATTTTAATC